>SNQJ01S0149176.1:21393-45225 GCA_010110895.2 Picea sitchensis
ATATGTGATGTAAATGGACCTTGAGGAAGAGGTCAATGAATGTGAATAACATTTTGAATTTATTGCAGGACTACTGAGAGGGGATGTGCAGAAAAGAGACCACGATGGCGGTGGAAGGCACCTGAAAAGGTGGTGTTAACTTCCACAGAGAATTAATACCGTATTTGGACTCCACTGGCCTGGAGAACCAAAAGTGGTTCGTTGGCCCTGAATTTAATGCCTTGCAGGTTGGCAGGTTGATGGCTTAATGAGGGATGGGGAGGTGAACCGCCTATCCGTAGAGCCATTAGGCCTGATCAATGCGAGGGTAATCGCGCCACACGCAACCTCTCAAGAGGATAACGCATGGGGGAGAAGTGATTCGGTAGGGCAGACACGAGGGGAACTCTAGAATTACGCAGAGTGAGTGATAGCAGAGAGGAAGGATTGCAACCTTCGCTCCTAGTCACTGGCAGACAGAGAGATGCAGTCTCACAGCATCGTGGTCTCAGCTCGGGGGTGGCTAGTGGTAAATCTATTAGGAGTCGCTATGCCTACGGTTGGGTGGAAACGAGCACGCCTCTCAGCAGTTGCACTCACTCCTGGTGTTATTTCTTATAAGTGTTTTACATATTGCATCTTGAAATTCATATGTTGACATATATGCTCATAAACTGTGAAATTGTGAACGACTGCAATAAAGAATGTATGTGCAGTGTTTTGATAAGAAAGGGTAGATATATGCTTATAACAGAAAATGAATGAATTGGCTTATGATTGATAAATGAATTTAATTATGAATAAGTTGAACCAAGTCAGACTTTCGGCCCGTTCTCGGGAAGTTGTTTCCCCTTATCCGTCTCCAGGGATGCCCCGTAATAGATCTCTTCACAGAGATTCCCTCCTTGGGAAGGTCTACCAAGAACCTGGAAAAAGGAATTGAATGGGCAAGTCTTAATGACCCTGTACAAGGAGGAATGACCCTCTTAAAATTCTGAAGTAGCAGCGTGGGGATAAGTAACGAATCGATAGATGAGATCCTGTCGGAAGACCCATGGTCATTCACTGCCGTCAGAATTATGAAAGTAACAAGGAAATTACATACCTTGCCCCTTTTTCTCTCGATCTTCGTGAATAGCGATGAAATCGAGATCGTAGACCCCCCCCCAAGGTCCATGAGAACATTTGGACCGTTGATCTCTCCACATCCACAAAGTAGTGGAAGAATGCGTGAGGTGGGACAGATCTGAGTCGTTAGATCATAGCTAGAGAAACCCGACAGTCGTTGGATCTGTTAAGAGATGTATGAGGGTTAAACCTTCGTGAACAGTAGAGATAAAATCTCGACGAGAAGGTTGACCCATCGAGATATTGGTACTCGGGATATCATAGTTCTCGAGGTTGAGAACGTCGGGGCATTTCAAGTCCCGAAACAGCGAAATGATCTGAACCGTCCATTCACTTGGGACGCGTGTCAGAGATCTGAAGGGAGTCGGAGTTCGGAATTTCGCGAGTCTTGAGGACAAGACTTTCGGAGCATTAGAAGTCGTGAAATCACGAGGATATATTTGAACCGTCCATTCACTTGGGACGCGTGTCAAAGATCTGAAGGGAGTCGGAGTTCGGCATTTCGCGAGTCTTGAGGACAAAACTTCCGGAGCATCAGAAGTTGCTAAATCGTGAGGAGCGATCTGAACCATCCATTCACTTAGGACGCGTGTCAGAGATCTGAAGGGAGTCGGAGTTCAACATTTTGTGAGTCTTGAGGACAAGACTTCCAGAGCATCAGAAGTCGCGAAATCGAGAGGAGCGATCTGAACCATCCACTCACTTGGGACGCGTGTCAGAGATATGAAGGGAGTCGGAGTTCTACATTTCACAAGTCCTAGGGACGAGGCGTCCAGGACATCAGAAGTCGCGAAATCCCAAGAGTTAACTAGGACCGTCCATCAGAGGAGGACGCGCGGCAACAATCGGAGCCATCATGGAAAGTCCCAATAGGAAGTCATCTATCGGCATTTGGGTCATCAGGATATCGGGAGTCCCGGTGACAAGGTGTTTATGCAATTCGGAATCGCGAAGTCCAAAAACCCGATAAGGAGGAAAGTGCCATTGCGGGCCAACTGTCAGCATAGCGGAGAATCGGGATTCGAGGGATCGGCAATCCTGTGGGCAAATGCATTTCAACATTTGAAACCCCGAAGCCCCGATAGGTGGTATGACTGCGGTCATATAGAGGGAGGTCATGTGGACCAAAAGGTCTAGTCCAGGGGACTAGAGGAAGCTGATGTCATATCGGGATATCGGGGATTCCGAGGACAAAATGTTTATGCATTTCGACATTGCAATGTTCGAAACCCCGATGGGAGACAAGGTTGCAATCTTGTGAGATAGGGGTCATGTGGGCCAGGAGTCTAGCCTGGAGGGCTAACGGGAGTTGGAACACATCGGGATTTTGAAGCCCAAAACCCCGAAGGAAGGATAAGGCTGCGGTCTTATGAATTAGCGGTCACATGGACCAAAGTTTATCCAGGAGGAGTTAAGGCCGAAAGGAGCGCATTGGCGAGTCGGAGTTCGAGGATTCAAGAGGACAGGAACTCTGGACATCGGGAAAGACGAAACCCCGAAACCCGAAACTGAATCGAGGAAATGTCACAGAGGCATGAAGAAGAGGTTGTGACAAGGAATTAAGGACCTATGGATCGGGTTTGGCATTTCACTGCTGTGAGGTTCAGGGATTCTCATTATTGAGAAATCAACGAAAAAGTTTGGTTTTAGGTAGTGGGTATGTTACATAGAAGAAGAAAGTTGTCATGCTTGCAAAAGAACCATGTTGTCAAGCCTGAAGAGTGAACTCCTATGTGTGAGTTGCATTATCGAAGAACCAATCAGGCCTGAAAAGTGAACTCTTGTGCGGGTTTCATTGTAACAGTAAAGTTTCTATTGGTTATTTTATTTTCCTGGTATTTTTCCTAGCAGTGAGTTCCTTTGAGTTTATAGTAGTGAGATTCTTGGTCACTTGTTCCCGAAAGACCCTGATAAACAAATGGTGTATCAGGATGGACTGAGAGCAGTGAACGGGGAACATTCCTTGGGTCAACCCCGATAAAAGAATGGTACATTCTGATGGACTAAGAGAAGTGAAGTGGGCACATTCCTTGGGTTGGGTAGGTTGGTGGAAGAGAGATGGTGGAAATATGGATAGTCGTATGAGAATGCCAGTGGCTTGTGTATCTATGTTTTGGGGTCGGAGAGCCTATGTACCTATGTTTTGGGACTAAAGCGCCTATGTATTTATTATTTTCACATCCAGAGTGCCTATGTATTTATATTTAGGCTAGAATGCCTATGTGATATTAGGTTGGAGAGCATGTTATCACACAATTTGTACTTGTCCAAAGCCCAAGACAAGCAGGTGAACTTGGTGTAACAACAGGATATCCCACCATTGTCACCTCAGTGAGAAATCCCCACTTTTAGGGATGGATGGATCTCCAACAAAAGGGAGGCGTCCTTAGTGACCTAAATGGCTGGGTAAGTTAAGGATATGGTTAAGATATACCCCCTGATAAAAGAATGGTACATTCTAATGGACTAAGATAAGTGAAGTGGGAACATTCCTTGGGTTGGGTAGGTTGGTGGAAGAGAGATGGTGGAAATATGGATAGTCATAGGAGAATGGCAGTGGCTTGTGTATCTATGTTTTGGGGTCGGAGAGCCTATGTACCTATGTTTTGGGGCTGAAGCGCCTATGTATTTATTATTTTTTCATCCAGAGTGCCTATGTATTTATATTTAGTCTAGAATTCCTATGTGATATTAGGTTGGAGAGCCTGTTATCGCACAATTTGTACTTGTCCAAAGCCCAAGATAAGAAGGTGAAATTGGCGTAACAACAGGATATCCCACCATTGTCACCTTAGTGAGAAATCCCCACTTTTAGGGATGGATGGAGCTCCAACAAAAGGGAGGTGTCCTCGGTGACCTAAATGGTTGGGTAAGTTAAGGATATGGTTAAGATATACACCCACCCCCCCCCTCTCAGTGGTCACTTAATTCAAGAATGTCCATGTCTGAGAAATTGAGGCAAAGAAGAGTAATTGGTGTACCTACCCGGAACAAGAACAATATATCATATATATAGAAATTTCCAAGTACAAGAATGATAATAAGACATCAATAGAAAATATACAATTAGATATATGATGGCGGAAGAAAAATTGCAGCTAGATGACAGTTTCTAACAGCAAATAGTAATTTGTAACAGCCACAAGAATTAGTGCTCGGAGTTGTAAGAAAAGACAGTGAAAATTAAGCATATATCAAGTGGATTATCTAACAATTGTCGCAAGCAATTTCTAAGTAGTTTAACTATGAGTTAAGTTAGTGTATGCAGAAAATTAGTGTGAATTAGTAAGGTTGTAGCAATGTTTTGCAACAACAACAACCAAATTAGTGATCTAGGCTAAGTTAGGGTTAGATATAGTTAGTAAAAGATTAAGAGAATAAAGTTTGAGTGTTTGTTTGATCAATCCTTCACAAGAGCAATAGAAATCATTGCCTCTTGGGATTATGGAGTCCATTACAACAACAACAATAACTTGGAGAAATAAATGATAGTATTTTTCTAAGGATAAAGAGATAAAGTCTTGAGGTGTTGGCTCTTCAAGACCTCAATATCTAAGTCTTCAAGATTGCATTTAGCTAGAGTGCAAGCTCTTTTGGGCTCTAGTGAATTCCTCTTCTCCTTGGACACTTGAAAAATATTTGCAACAAGCTCTAGAAAAAAACTTCTAAAGTGCTAGCACTTTAGGGCTTTAGAAGCTTATCTAGACAAGATCTTCTTAGCAATTAACAAGTGGAAAGGGCTAGAGAGAGGAAGAATCACTTTATGTCACTCTCATAGGGTTTAAGAGCAAGCAATTTCATAATCTTAAACATGAACAAGTAAAAATATAACACAATATTTATAGCATAAACAAATTGCATATTTTTACTTACTTCACCAAGAAGAATCAAGCACAAACCCTAGTTGAAGAATTTCCACCACAAAAATATCCAAGAGACATCACAAAATAGCTTCTCCAAGAGGTGCGCACTAGTTATTTCAGCCATAAAGGCCACTAGGGTGAAAATTTCAGATCTGCCTCTCTTGTGAGAGGAGTGTTATTTTGTGAACTTATTTGAGGCTAGCCATATTTATATGGGAAATCCTAGCCTCTTTAATCCATAAGTTATGTCTTTTCACAAAATCGAGCCTACTTCTTAACTTTCTCATTAGGATTACATAAATCCAAAATTTACATAGAATAACCCTAAAAAGGGTAATGTTATCCCTTCTAGGGTGACATTAAGCTCTCAATGAGGGATGTTGAGCTGGGAAAGTGTAGTGTTAGGCCTCCAAAGGCTACATACCATTCCCACACATGCCAAAATACTCATCAAGAATCTCCCACATCATCCATCCATCATGCCCTAGCCCTAGGTGACGTCATGGGTTGTGAGGGTGATGTCTAAGCCTTCAAAGGATAGCGTCCACGTGTGGGAGGATGGAAATTGGTTTCTCTGGCCATTCCAGAGTGCCTCCAAAGGAAATGACCCCCTTTATTCATTGTGCAATTGGTGATCACAAGCATGCCCCAAACGTGGGGTCTCTACATCCATTATTGGGCTCCAAAGCCCTCATGAAGGTCCGAACAAGTCATATCCTCATGAATACCTATTCATTGGGAAAGGTCCTGCAAAGACAAATAGATACGCCCTCCAAGGGTCCATAGGTCATAAGAATCATGTCGAGTAAGCCACGTCTAATTATCAAACCACCCGAACATGTGCATCAAACCCCCCTTTTCAAACAAAACAAATGCTCAAAGACCTTATACAATTTGTCAAATTTAGGTGTGGGAGGGGTTTCAAGGCATCTTATTGGGCCAGTCAATCCCCAAGTCAAGGGTGTTTCCCTAGGGAAACCCATCTAATCCATGTATGAGTATGAGGTGGAGTGGCGTAAAACTTATGGGAATGAGGTTCATGATATACAAGGGTTCATATTGTCTCATTTATGAGTTATTTTGTAGAGGGTATGTTGCACCTTCATTTTCAATGCAACCTTTTTCCAAGCCCATTTATTACCATTAATTAATTAAAGTCCAAAACAATTGGTTACTATAAGACATGGAAAGAAAATAGTATTGAAATGTCATTTGAAGCTAGATGTAGATAAAGTGCCATATGGATGGAAAGAAAGGGACATTGCATATGTGTACACACCTCAACAAGTGAGACATCTATATAATGTGAGTTTGCTTTTTGCAGGTCTTTCAATTCTTTTAGGAGAAATGTTTCATTGTTATCAAGACCTATTGGGCAAGCATCTAGAAGGTTATGATTTCGATTTTATCTTTTTCCAGCTACATTTCCCTATGGGCCTTCAACCCCTTCTTCCCATGAAATGAGGTATAATCCCTTCTTGGTTCAGTACACCCGAAAAGTCCTGAAAGATGAAGAGATGAAAGGGAAGAAGTATGGAAAGTGATAAGTATGACCAGGAGTGGTATGATGAATCTTCAAGGAACCCCCCATTAGCACCATGTCCCCGAGGGTGACTAAATTACTAGGACGGACTAACACCCACCAAGGTTAAATAAGACAAAGAGAATAATTTTTAAGCAAGTTTTCTGTAATCAAGAAAGAATTCTTTGCAACATGTTCAAATGCTTCAATTATTAGGGTGACACTTACCATGATACCAGACTTATTACCTCATGAAGCAAGACTTGTTGTCCTCTGGGGCCATGTTAGTGTGATGGATGTTGCTCTGTTGTTGGTTATGTATGGTGGCACATCAATGAATAGGAGGGGCCCTGCGAGGCTATGCTAGTCAATCTGGCTCTCAACACTCCATGTCTTCTATTTGTGGGCCTCGATACATGATCTCCATAGTTACCCCTAGTGTGAAGGGGTAATGGATCCTATATGTTGATTAAAGGCCAAAGATCCTATATGTTGATTAAAGGCTAGAGAGCCTAGGATTGTGATTTTATTTATACACTTGTTTTGTGATGTGCACTTAGGACAGTGAAAAAATAAGGGGGAGGGGAATGTAACATCCCCAATTTTAATTCCCTCAAATTATAATGTAATTGTATAAATGTGAATTAGGTTGGTGAGCCGACATGATTGGGGTAAAGAGACCATGTCAATTAATATGGTTGAGGACCAAACTATGTATTATGTACATTGAAATGATTAATAAAAGTTGTAATCACCCGTTGCGATATGAGAGGAATGAAAATGATGGGGGGATATGATTCCACAAGAGAGAGGGGTCCAAGGGGGATTTTATTCATGGGTAATTAATCCAACCCACATTCCTAAATTATTGTGTTTTGTAAACCTTTTATTTTTTTGTTGAGTGTTCCCAAAGACAATCATTTATTTCATGTAAGAGGGTGGGTGTGAGGAATCACATCCCATAGTTATTGGGGAGCATGGGGCCAAAGTACAATCCACATTGGGCAAATTGATAAATCAACTAGCTTGAGGAAAAGGAAATGTGTATGCAAAGTGAGAAGTCAACTAGCTTGAGGAAAAGAAAATTCGTATGTAGAGTGAGAAGTCAAGAAAAGGAAATTTGTATGGAGAGTGAGAAGTCAACTAGCTTGTAGGTTGTTGTGAGCACTCCTGAAGTAGCTGAGAGTTATTGAGGTCCCTAGTTAAGATATTCCTGGCCAACAAAGTGCACTAGAAGCCATGATAAATTGATGGTACAGCCCGAGGGACTATGAGTAGTGAAGGAGGTACATTTCTTAAGTTGTGCAGGTTGTGGAGAAGCGAGAGTTGGTGGATTGGAATTGTTGTAGGAGTAGAACCTGAGTTTTGGGTTGTTGAGTGTGGAGAGTGTAAAGCCAGAGGGCCAAATCTGCTAGTGGAATCATAGGCTTAGGTCGAGGGTGGTCCATTGTTGAGATTTGGAACAGTATTGCCTATGGTCGAGAGGTTCACCTTCGTTTACATCCAGTTGGATTATATTTATAAACAGATAAGTGTTCTATTGTTTATTTATGATTATTCCGATGTATAAATGATTATTGAGTGTTGCACGTTTTTTGTGTGCTTACTGGGTGCATTCATGTCTTTATAAATGTTATAGGTGCATGGGTAAATCAACGTATGGTTTTTTTGTAAAATTTATGGGTCTGTTTCCCCTTGGTTTTCTTTTATATGTATGGGGGCGTTTTTAAATTTGTTTTTAGCAGGATAAGTTGTTTTCCATGGTGACGATACTCAGCTTGGAGGTTGGGTATGTTACACCTAAGCTAGTGTGGTTGTTTTTGTATTGTTTTGACTTAGTGCATAGCACTATTATGGTGTTATGCTTAGCTTTGGTTATGGTTTATGCTTTGGTTATGTTTCTATGTGCTAAGATGTGATAATTTCCTTGGTATATTATAGTTAGATTTGTTGCATCTCCTAAACCACAGTGTATATTGTAACATCAAGTTTATGTGCTAAATCACAATAGTGCCCATCATCAACAATGTGCACTTCAATCCCTACACTAGAATCTAGGTCCAAAAAATACCAACAATAGGATGAAGTTGGTCAATGCTTCTAAAATTTCTTAAAGCCTAGTCTAGAGCTCAACTTCACTCTACATAAATAGTTGAATGATTTCTCATCTATCCATAATTCATATTATGTCCATTCTAATCCCATAGATGTAGAATGTCTTGAAAAGTTACATGTAATTGTAAAACATTTAGTTGAATATTTAATTGATCACACCACAAAGGGTGGTACCACTTTGGGTATATAGACACCTTATCTCTTTATCTTGTAGGCACCTTTGTGATCATTGTTTCAACAATTCATAAGACTAGTCTGCCACCTTTGCAATCACCTACATTTAGCACTAATTTAGTTATAGTAATGGTTACTATGATGATTGGCATTAGCAATGTTATTTTGTCACATGTCCTTCCATGTGATTGCAAGTCCAATGGGAGAGAGCATATGATTCCAATGGAGAATTACTTGGACCTCCTTGTTGAGTCATGGAATTGACATCTTTTCACACCTTTTTCCCTTATTTTTAATCTCTTTTCACTTACTCATAACCCTATAATAGTCCATTTTAATGCTCATATATGGGATATATGCTCAAGGCATCTTCCATTTTCATTTGTTTGGTAATTTGATTGATTTTATGATTAAACATGAGAAAAAGAATGCATTTTGCATTTATCTTTGAAAAATGGGTTAGTTTGTTGATTGTTGCAGGAATAGTTAAAACTTGCAGCAACTACATAACAAATTGAAACTTGTAGAGGTCTTTTGATCTCATATTAGCGCAACAACAAGAAGGAAAAGGAAAATATGGGCACGTTCCATATTTTCAAGAGATGGATCATTGTCCATATGAGAATTCCATATATCAGCGAATTCCATATTTCAAAACAGATCCATATCTGAAGATTTGTGAACTGGGTCTTTGAGAGTTTTGGTATGAGGCATCATCAAGTCAAACCAGACATCTCCACAAAAAATATCAACAACCCAGAATCTACTTTGAGGGATATCATTGATTTACTAAATCTCTAGTTATTTCCTCTTGCTCCAAATCTGTACAGTCAAGAAAATTTGAATTCCTCTTCAACCACCAAAGATATGCCATGGATTTGGGATCATCAATCAACTATCTTGGATATAGAGAAAATCTTGCAAGTCTTGATATGATTAGATTTGAGTTGTTACAAAAGATCTTGGAATTATTTATACGTTGATTTTTAGTTGTTAATTATTAGCAAATGGTTGTAACCACATGGGAAATTTGTGGATTTGCATTTAATATTTGTTTCAAGCAAGCTTGTGTATAAAAGAGAGTGCCTTATCCATTCTAGAGAGGGGATTCTTAGAGGAACAGTCCAATACATCATGGGTTAGTTTTGTATGTTGTAAATACAATTTTGTTTTCAAATTATTAAAACTACACTTTCAGCTCTAGTTATGGCATGGATTTAAATTTTTCTGGTTATGTAGTTTCTAACAGTGTGTTTCAGAGAAGGAAGGGCCCCCTTGTTCTGGTAGATTGTTTTCCATTTTTATTTGTTGTTCATTTACATTTCTTGCATTGCACTTTGGATTCACATTTCTTGTCTGTCATTTCAACTTATTGTTATGTGGTGTGCAAATAGGTTTTCATAAGTGAATTCATTTAACTTCACTAAATACAAGAAGGATTAAAACAGAGTATTGTTGTAACTAAGTTCAAATTGTCAATTTGAAAGAAAAGATTGCAGCCTGCTATTTGACAATTCATGACCTGATTGGATTATAAGTTATATTGTAGATCATTGCAAAAATAACCTTCTGAATTTATGACTTGCCTTTCTTTATTGATTTTTGCATTTCTAGTTTGAGTGATCATTGATTAAGTGATATTCTTCGAAAATACCAAATCATAGCACTGTTGTAGAAAGATTCAATTCTTGAAGTTGGATACTTAATGCAACCTAATTCTTTATCATTCTTGGGTAAAGAAGGGTATAACTCAACAATAATATTCTCGTAGTTTTAAAACTTCATTTATTCTTGAAAAGTCATTTCTTGGTATAATTTTATTTTTATTTTTAGGCATATTAAAAACTACAAAGGAACTATTCTTGCATATACTGTTATGTTACACATTATTTTGTCGCAACTCATAATGTTCACCTACTTTCCATCATCCAAAGATCAAAAGCCATGATCACTGAAGAAAGACCTTTCCTTGAAAGAAGCTAGAATGTATTTAAAAACACTTTTTTGTGAAAGTGTTGCATGTTGCACCATAGCAGCATGCGACAATGTCTCATGTTGCTAGTTCACAGGGTGTGACATTGTTTGAAAGGGAGGAAAAAGAAGAAATTTGCTAAGTTTCTAGAAGAGAAGCTTCGGATATGAGGTGTCCTTGATCGGTTTGGATCTCACCCATACTCCTGATTTGGGGAGATCCTAACTTCCTCTTCAGTCTATAAAAGGAGACTTCTCTCATAAGAAAAGGTTAATAGCTAATGGAGAATAACTAGTAGTGAAGAGTGGTTGATAGCTTTAGCTTCTAATTTTTTATTAGAATATTGTTCTTTGGCCTTGAGAGATTCTTGTGTCAAAGTATTCAGTTGATGGTGTTGGAACTCATGGAAGCAATGTGGGTATTGGAGAAATGAATCATTGGAAAGAGCCTCACAACACCAAGGTGTTGGTTGTAACTCTTCCATTATTATTAATGTAGTAACATCTTTCCTTTCCAATAGAGATTGTTTATTGTAAATTGTCTTTCTTACATTTCTCCTTGGTCATTTGTATAGATTTGTCAAAATACTGTTATTTCTTTCACTAGTTAGCTTGTCTTCTTATGCAGGTTTCCATTCAAAAACCTCTAGATCAAGTAGGAGCTATAATTAGCAAGGACAACCATCGATAAAAAGGTATGAGTCCTTACTTATCAGTATTTTGATTGTATGAATCTAAGGAAAGTAACATGATATGTGTTGTTTTGTTCTAGCTTTGGGTTCCCAAGCTAGGGAGATTGGTTTGTGTCCACATTGATTAATTTGTTTGATAACAAAATTGGTGACTCCACTGGGGAATGATCCTCTGGATTTGTTCTCTTGGTCTTTCTTCCTTACCTTGTTTTATCTCTCTGAGTCATTGCCTGATACTGTTTAATCATTAGACCTTGAAATTCACTGGAAATTTTCCATTAAAAAAAAATCAAGTTTTTTATTGATTGTCGCACTCTCCATTTGAGATACAGAGCGACATTGTCGCACTGTACTGGTATGTAGCATGTGACACTCTTGGTTGTCACACTGTGTTACACAATATCCTACGAAACTGCTTGACAGAACAATTTTTTGTATACTCTTTCTCTCATAGATTTAAGATCTGGCTCTTGCTGTGAATTTTAGGTTGTCTTAACAATCTTCTTAGCAGTTTTAAAGTTTGATTTTGACAATTTGTTTCATTATTGAAATTTTTCGATTATTAGATTTGTTTTGGCAATTTTTTGCTTACTTCTGAAAGGGGTATAATCTCTTAGCTTTGTCTTCGAGTCTCTTTCATTTTGGATTTGGATTGTTGTTACCCAAGTGTTTGTTTTTGGATTATTTGGTGAAAAGAGAGTTTTTCTTTTTATTGGATGCTTTATTTTCCAAAACAAAACAAAAAATTACACATTTTCTAGATTGCTCTTGCTTTCAAAGATTTTTTTTGCTTTCTATTTAGCTTTATCATTGAAAAAAAAGGTTTGATTCTTGCATTGCATTAGTTGGAGGGAATTTATAGTTGTTTTGAGTAGTGAATTTCTTGGTATTTATGAAGATTTGGGACATTGTGCATTCATGAATATAAAAGTTTTCTCCCTCTCGTAATATAGTTTTCAATGAAATTGAATATTTCATTTTCATCTCTTTGCATCATTTCGATTCGGTCAAAACATCATCTTGTCCATGCCATTTCCCTCTTGAGTAAACAACAACCATAAAATCAACACCAATAAAATTTATTCGATATTTTTTTACTGGTAGCAAACCAACATTAGATTGGTTGTAGGGATTTGGAATAGGTGTTGAGGTTAACTCTCCAAAGCTACAAAACAACTTAGAATCCTAGGATAGGGAGAGAAATACATTTGCCACATCATTGTTCTGGGAATCCCTTCTCACACAAGGGTCAATCACGAGGTCACATTGGGGCCATCACAGTAATTAACCATGATTTGTTGGTCTTGGTGGCGTGGTATACACGTATTACAAATGATGTCGAAAGACACTTGGGGATCACTTGAGAGGAAACTCTCAAGGGGATTTGGGTCTTAATTTCCCTACCCTTGCATGTATACCCGAATTTCAACTATTTCCCCATAATTTTGTTGTTTTAAGTGGTAACCTTAGCAGATTTTATCTTTAGGATTTATACACAAGGTGACGGTGAAGGGTAAATATTTGTTGTACGTAGGACAGATGTTGGTCAAACTCACTCAAGATCCTTGGAGGGTAACAAACGGTTTTACCATGAGGAAGATTGCACAAGGGTGTAAGTTCGTTAAGCAGGTCACCAACGTAACCGTTCCCCCCACTCTATCCCAGCCCCTTCTCATTTTGATCTCACAATGTTGGATTTCATCACCAACTAGTGTGTCATTGTGAGAAGATCTTTTGTTTGTGTGTTTTCTTCCTAGAATTTTTAGCAAGTGTTGTTTGTTTTCTCTAGCATATCATAGGTATAATTGGTAATTGTTAGTGAATTTTATAGTGGCAGAACATATTCACCATTCTCGTAGAATACAACCAGAAAACATAGAACAATTTGAAATTGTAGAAGAATCTAAGGTAGTACAAACTGGAACTTTAGAACTTGAGGAACCTGAGATTGAAAGGACGGAGATTATTGATCTTGATCTTGTTGAACCTCAACTTATTGACCCTGAAATAGTTGAGAATTTTCCTTTGTCACTAAGTTTAGTTTCAACACCTTCACTTTCTAGTCCTCAACAGGATTTTCGTTCATCAAGTTCCATATCTGTCCCATCACATGTAACTCCTTGAAACTCTATTGTTTCAAATGGATTAGAATTCACTCCTATACAGGTTAGCTCTCACGAGTCTGTTTATTCAGAGGTTGGTCTTATTACTGTAGAAGATATCCTAGGAGAGAGTCATCTTCATTTTAATCCACCTATAACAAATTTAGAAGGACCTCTTCTTATCCAATTACCTACACCAATTCTATCTCCCTGGCAGGACAATGCTTGGTATCAATATTTAATTGTCGACAGTCAAACTCCATGTTTACGTACACCATAATATTTTTTCACTGGATCTACCATGGATCAGTTGACATCTACAAAATCTGTATTAGGAAGTACCGAAATGAAAACCTCACCTCTTACTATGGGTGGAACTTCCATACACAGTGGGTCTAACGTATCTTGTGATTTTGGTGGACCTTCTATACCTCCTGGGTATCAATCACTTAGCAGAACCTTTTATGGATATTTGACCAGTGCCTCACTTTTTCATTACCCCCCTTGGTCATTTGGTATGCCTAGTTCATTTAGTATGTCTATTCCAAGTATGGTACATACCTTGCAAACTAATGTTTCTTATGGATCTATTTAACAAACTAGTTTGACGAGTGAGATGATTGTTGTAATTCAATTGTCTATCGGACCATCTATATCTTTGATCGGTTATCAACCATCTGTGGGGATATCTATGCCTTTGAATTTCATTCAATCTGATATAGTATATGTTCCTACTGGAGGGCAACCTTGTGTACTACCATATTTTCCTGCTGGGGGGCAACCTTTTGTAGTACCATATTTTTCTGCTTGGGGGAAACCTCCGTTAACTGGGATAAATCCTCCTTTTGGAAAACAAACTCCTATTGTAAATTTCCCTTCCTAAATTTATCCTCCTTTTGGTCAACAGCCTCCTTTTGGTCAACAACCTCCTTTTGGACAACAACCTCTTTTTGGTAAACAACCTCCTCTTGGTCCCCAAATTACTCTTGGTCAACAACCTCTTTGGTCAGTAACCTCCTCTAGGAAACCCCACTGGAGGACCCTCTCAATTAGGATTTATGCAACCCACTGGTACCCAAATATTTAGTGGTGCTTCATTCCCTAGAATGGAAAGCACTCCATCAAATTTACCTCAAGCCGATGGGGCTGGTGGAACTCAAGTGCCTATTGGCCAACCTTTCCACACATATACTCCTTCAACTCATGCTACTGGTACACAAACAGTTATGGGACCACCCTATCAGGTTTACCATCCTGGTGGAGATCAGATTCTCGTAACTGTAGCATATTCTCAATAGGTATATCCTCCCCCTGAGAGCTAATCCTCATGTTGCTTACCAATATCCCATGTTTCAACAACCTGTTTTTAATAGAAAGTTACCATTCCTAGCAACATTAGACTTACCCGATCTATCGCAGTTAACGAATGATCCCATTTTTCATTCTCCTTTTTGGTTGCCTATCCTTGCCAAGTTACCAAGTGATATTCCAAAGTTCAATGGGAAACCTGGCAAAGACCCATCAAATCACGTCACGACTTATCATTTATGGTGTTCTTCAAATTCCTTAAATGATGATTCTATATGTTTACATCTTTTCCAATGTACTCTTACTTGGAGTGCTACTAAATGGTATATAGAATTACAGTGAGGAACTTTTCAAGACTTTAATTTATTAGCAATATCCTTTTTACGCATTTCCAACTGCCAATTCATTATGAAATTGGAACATAAATTTTAACCTCATTACGGAAGTTGACATCGACTCATATTTCTGATCATAGCCATGAATGGAGACGTCGATGTTGTTTGATTAAAGCTAGTATACCAGACCAATCATTGGAAGATTGGTTTACTAAGTCATTACTACCTCATGTTTCCCATGATGTCGCTATGGATGGTGTTGTAACAAAGGAGCACGCTATTCCTCATGCTCAGTATTTAGACCTTGTTTATTCACAATCTCGCATGTTATATCATATGATTTTATAGGCTCCTCTCCCATCAGCTAATCCAACTATTGTACCTCCTACATAATCTCACGTCGTTGACGGTGTGGTGGGTTATGTTACCCAAGACTCTACGAGTAAACCTTTTGGTCAATATAACCCTAAGGTTACTCGTACTGCTACCACTCAAAACACTTCACCTCGTGCTACTACTCCTGGTAAAACTTCCGAGATTAACACGGTCCAATCCACAACCACTGGTAAATCTTAGCAACCTAGAAGTAAGAAAAAGGGAAAAGGAAAAGATACACAAAATTCCCCACAATAGGAGAAACCAATAACTCAACCTGTTGTGGATACACAAAAGTGCAAGCCTAAATATCCTTGTCTCACTTGCGAAGAATACCATTATACTAAGGATTGTTTGTGTCGTGATGACGTTAATTGTTTTCTTAAAGAAACTTCAACCACACCTGTCATTTTGATAAATCCTTTCCCATCTTAAAAGACTCAAATGGTTGCGCAAGATCGACCCTCTGCCTCTGGAAGCTCTTATGTACTTATGTGTCAAGAAAATATTGAACAAGTTTTCATAACAACACAAACCAAAGACTATTGTTCTCCCAATGGAAGTGTTGGTGATCAACCTTCTACCTCTACTCCTGCATCTACATCTCGTTCATCTACTACTGGTCATCTTCAAATTGATCGGCCCGGTTCTGACATAGTGATCTGACCACCTCCAAAAGGTGTTGTTCGTAAGTCGTCTTTTAATCTGCATGTGCAAGCTACCCAAAAACACAATATTGTAGAAGACTTAGCTCATGCAGCCTCTACAATGTCGGCCCTCGAAGTCCTTCAAAGTTTCCCTCACAATGGAAAGCATTGTTGTCATCCATTGGTGGAGTTGATCCAGGTGATGCAAATATGATAGTTTTTTATTTCAAACGCATTTTCCAAGACTTCCCCGCCAACTTGCTTTTCAAATTCAAGTTATTGTGCGGGAGAAAACCATTTTTCATACCGCTATTGAAGAAGGACCTCAACCTGCATAATGTCCATCAGTTGCTGGAAATATTTTGGTTCTCCTTCACTCAATCAATCACCTACTACATTAAAAGATTTTGACGGTAGAGGATTTAAACCCTTTGGAGTACTCAACGCATTGCCAATCGAATTAGAAGGTAATATGGTTATTTTTGATGTAGAAGTTTTCAACATGCCACTCGACTATAATCTTTTACTAGGTCATAGCTGGATTTTTGCCATGTTCATTGTTGTTTCTACCTTGTTTCGTGTACTTTGTTTCCCTCATCAAGGAAAAATAGTCACGGTATTCCAATTTGCCTACTTTAATTCTGATTCATGCATTGGTAATGTTCCTTTAATATAACAAATCCCATATACTTACGAGGACGTTGGAGTGGGTCTTCTAAAATATTCAACACTAATGAGAAATTTTCCACTCCCCCCACCCAATATTTCTTCCCTCTTGCCACCCGACATTCCTCCTGTTGTCGCTCAAATAAACATGATTTCAACTGGTGCTAGTAGTTCCCTTGAATCATATGATCCTTGGCTAGTACCCAGTCCTACACAACATGAGAGATATGGAAACCAAATGTCGCTTAGTCCGATTGAGTTGGCCTATCAAGCCATCCAATCCGCCTATGTGGCCAATTCTTATACTGTTGGTTGAACGAATCCAATTTTAGATGAATACTCTTGGCTTATTTCTACTTCATCTCCTGATCCTTTTGATGATACTTCCCCTACTAATGAAATTATCATGGAGATTATGCCTTTGGAGGGCACTCCATGGGATGATGGTCATCATCATTCCTCGTTTCTCCCTAAGCTTGAGGCTATTGAGAATCATTTAGAATTTTAATTTCCATTTGAGGAAATTGTGATTTCCCAAACTCCCATCTTAATCCATGATGTTTTTTTCTGAAGGGAATTTAGGGAATATCTTCGTTACTATGCTCATTAATATTTTGGTAAACCGTGATGTTGTGGAAAACATTCATATAGGTGCATCTTACGGTCGAGATTACCTTTTGTACATTGTCGCTTCTCACAGTACCATTGCTATGGTGCTTGTCCAAGAGGATGAATCACATTATGAACATGTGATCTACTATTTAATTAGGAGTCTTACCACTTCCAAAATCAAATATTCACATGTGAAGAAATTGTCATTGGTTGTTGTTCAAGTTGTCCAATGTTTTTGTCACTACATCTTATTGCGTAAAACCACCATCATTTCTGATTGCAACCCCATGCTAGGGGGGAAATACTGCAAATGGATTATTATCCTACAAGAGTTTGATTTGAAATTTGAGAAATCCAAGTCAAAGAAATCTTTGGTTTTTGCTGAGTTAATTTGTGACCTTCCCTCTGTTGAAACAAAAAATGTGGCAGAAGATTTGATTCCTGATGAATCTATTTTTCTGATCAATTCCTCATATCCCTGGTATAGAGACATCATAATCTATCTCCAGACCCAAACCTTTCGACCTAATTTGTCTAGTACTGAACGTCATTACATTTGATACCAAGCTCGACAATACATTATTGTTGGTGATACCCTTTATCGTCATGGTGTTGATTATATTTTCAGACGGTGTTTAACACATGAAGAGGTCGAGAGAGCTCTTAACGACTGTCATGTCGGAACATGTGGTGGTCATATTTATGGGTATTCCACTACCCAAAATATTCTACAAGCCAGATATTTTTTCCCCTCACTATTTAAGGATTGCATCCTTACGCTCCAAAAGTGTCATGCATGCCATATCTAAAATCATAAATTGTGTGCGCCTCCTTCTCCTCTTCACCATGTAGTTTCCGCTGGTCCATTTTCTAAATGGGGCATCGATTTCATGACATGTAACCCTCACTCGATCAGGGGGCATGGGTATATTATTGTCGCCATGGATTATTTCACTAAGTGGGCCGAGGCAATGCCTACATTCAATAACACTAGGAAAACTGCAACCCTTTTTTTTTAATCACATTATTGCTCAATTTGGTGTGCCCCAAGCCATTGTCACCGATCATGGCACTCATTTTCAAAATTACACGATGTCGTAATTAACCGCCAAGTTGGGTTTATGGCATGAAAACTCAACTCCTTATTATCCGCAGGCCAATGGCCAACTCGAAGTCATAAACAAAGTTTTGACAACGATGCTTCGTCGGATTATAGGGATTCACAAATTGTATTGGTATACAATGATTTTTTTGGCATTATGGACAAATTGAACCTTGGTCAAAAAATCCATGGGTTTTACGCCATTGCAATTGGTATATTATTTAGAAGTTGTGCTACAAATTGAATGTGAAATACCATCCTTGAAGCTAGACATTGAATTACTTCCCAATACCACTGCTGAGGAAGAACCTATTTTTTACTTGACATGATTAGATGAAACTCATCGTGACGTCGCTCTGGCTAATGAAACCCATAAGAAACATGTCAAATCTTAACATGATAAAATCGTTAGACATCATGTGTTCTCTGAAGGAGACTTGGCCCTGTTATATGATCAAGATCGTGAACTATTGGGGGTAGGTAAATTCAAACCCATGTGGCATGGCCCTTGTATCGTTAAACATGTATTAGAGAAAGGCGCCTATGAGCTAGTGGATTATGTTGGGATTCCTTTGGCTGAGACTCGGAATGGGATTACCTAAAAAAGTACTATGCCTAGAGTCATTCTACATAAATGCTTTGTATATGTTGTACCATATTTTTGGTGTGTTATCTTTTTGTTTTTGCAAAACCATTTCTATTTGCCGCTGCTTATCTTGCATTGTGCTTGATTTGCAGATGTCGTCACTCCCTTTAACTTACATTGGCTTTGTTGATGGTGCTATCTATAGTACCCAAAACCTTGCATCTAATGCATGGGAAATCTACATGCCTACCGATGAGTTGATAAGTCTACGTGGTATATTCCTTGGTCATGCAACTAACAATATCATGGAATATAGTGCATTCATTGAACTGTTGACTGAATCCATGTCACTTGGAATTCATCGCTATGTTGTTCGACTCGACTCTCAGTTTTTGTACTGCAGTTAAGTAACATTTATTCTATCAGAAGTCCTACTCTATTACGTGTATATTTAAGGGTTTGTCTCTTGGAAAGAGAGTTTGACTATTTATAATATCAACACATTCCAAGTGGTGTTGCAAGAATTGACTCTAGGTTGTAATAGAGACAAGCCTTAGCACATTTTGAAGAAAATAATAATGGGTTGATTAATCAWCTATTTGAGGCTTTTGGATCTAGGTCTGAACGAGCCTTTCAACCATTACAAATCATAACTAAAGAGGCATGACCTTGTCTGTTAAATCCATTTAAAATYATGAGGATGGATAGAATATGTACGTAAAAAAAACTGAGAAGGTAGTCAGGTATCCATGGATGATAAATCTAACTCCCTGCCCAATTAGAAGAATAACACTAGATAAAAATATCTGAACATATGTCTTKTTTTACTCATATYAAAACAGAGGAAAAACTATGAACAAATAAAACTTGTAAGTTAAGCAAAAACAATTAAGATGCAGGTCTTGTTTTTCTCACAGCAAAACAGAGGAAAAAYTGCACTTAAGGGGATGCTCTTAAATTTTCCACAGCAGAAATTTCACTGAATTGTAACCATTACAAGCTGAATAAATGAATGAGTGGAAGAAAGAAGATTAATGACAACATGAGAAACAAAACACTGGGAAAGACAAGATTTAACTCAACAAGGTTTAGAATCTCTTTGTTTTGCAGAATGGTTTTATTGAAAGAAACTTTGCATTACATTCCCAGGCCAAAAAGCTCTTGGGCTGACCCCGCCCCCCCCCTACTATTGTCTTCTGATGATGATTTTATTATCATGGAATGATGAACTGAATGCCTTTAATTCCAGAACTGATTCCTCAATTGTTGCCTTAGAATCTGGAACTGGGTTTGATGTTGATCCTCTGCCTGAAAATATGCCTCTGAATCTGAAGCTGACTTTGTCCAAAAGAAGTCATGTTTGAATTAAAATTTGGGTATCTTGACACCTCAAGTCTATGTGTTGTCACATTTTACCAATAAAGGAGGAAATTGTAACAAGACAGCTACAATTTTTCCATCCATATACCACTGCAACTTCTTCAAGTACACAAAATACAATGATGTTGTACAAGGTACAAGATCTGCTCCATTAAGAACATCACTTTCCTCGAGACTAATTCGATTATCAATATCTACACAAAAACCTCCACAATCACTCAAATGAGTGTTTCTTAGTGGAACATGAAAATTCGATAAGGTATCAAATTACTTGTTGAACCTATATACACTAGCTGCCATGTGAATTTGTTCGCTTTGGGTTGTGCGAACACTTTGGATTTGGATAGAAGTTCATTAATTTTATGCAATTTCATTTTAAGGTTACTCTAACCATCCAATAATTGCTTGCTTTGCACAGAACTACCACCAGCTTCTATCGATTTATAGTCTTCCACATAGAAAGATAAGGAGAGGGAAAACATATGCAGTGCTAGGAAGAATATCATCATTATCATGACAACGATCTGCTATTGCATCAGGTTGATGTCAATCGATCTCTCAATCCTAGAATTTCACATCCACAAGGCATAGCCGAAATTATATTTGTGTCTTCAGGACAAATTATACTTTCCCTCTTTTCTTGAACAGAGGAAACTATACGACAAGGACTCGTTGATTAAGGTTCTAGCTCGTCGTCGTCACCGGGAACTAATTCTTTTGCAGGAAAAATCGTAATAGAATGACCATCCCTTTTCACCATGACATGTTCTGACTGCATTTCTTTCAAAGCCTCCATGGATTTCTCTGCATTACTCTCTTGCTAGACACAGCTTTCCATTAAATTTATCCATGATAATTTGGAACTTTGTATTTGGGAAAAATCAGAGCCTCACAATCTTCATATTCCATGTTGTTACAAATTGCATCTGGGTTGTGATTCTTTTGATACTTTATGCTAGGGTTTGAATCTGAACTATGCTTTGACACCATTGTGCATTGATGATTCATCGCAAATTTTTGTGCCTGTTGAATCAATTCATATATACAATATGCAAATACCAGGACAATTGATGGCTATTTCACAAATTTCACAAGCCTTTGACAGCTTGGCTTTTTCTAGTAGATAATACAATAGGATTGAATGCCCTGCAAATTATACAATTGTGACACCAAAACTAGACTTCGATGAAGTTCTATTGTCGTTGATGTTTGTGCACCTTCCTAAACATCCCTGTTTAATGATACTCTATCTGCTTAGAAGTTGGATGAAGGCAAGTCTGCAAAGGGTTTCTTTTTTCAAATCTAAGCAGATCATAGGATTTCATTTGAGGAGAATCCCTAGGGATGTTATTGAGCCCAAACACTGGTTCTTAGATCACTTTGATGCTAGATGAGGATCACAATGTTTGATGATCCTAATACAGTATATGGCCAATGGGACCGAGAGGAACATTGCAGGAGGAACCCTGACTTCGGGCCTTCGGGCTTCAAGTGAAATGAGGAGTGGAAATTTGAATTCATCCAGTGTTCAAAACTCCCAAAGTGGAACCCGATGCTCGGAACGATGACCAAGACGAAAATTAGTGTGTGTTTAAACATCGGGGATGTTTGAAGACCCGGATTATCTGACTGGCGTCGATCTGGCGATGATGTGAATGGTCAGAAGATGAGTCGTTAGAACCCAGGCATCTGACACAGATCTTCAATTTTTGCATCTTGTCAACTGGATTCAATTTCCCAACAGTGCTATACCCAAAAGATTATTCATAGTCATCACAGTTTCCAATCATAGTGACAGTGGAGTAACATCTAGAAGAAAACGGTCCTGGACCTCTTCATCACTTTCTCCACTAAAAATTGTAGCTTGGACTATAGCGCCATAAGTGAAAAAAACTTCACCAGGGTTGATGCTCTTACAGAGCCTCTTTCCATTAAAGAAATCATGTAACAATTGTTGCACATCCTCTTGCCTCATGGCCTTAGTGCTTAGTTACCAACGCTAGCTTGTGGAATTGTTTGGCGTTGTCGATGCTTGGACATTGGCTTTATTCGGTGCTTGACACATGTTGTGTTTTTTTTATTTTTTGCATTTGGGATATATCTCACATTTGTCGGATGAAAGAATTTGTAAGTGTTTTTATACGTCAGTGTTCCCTCAATTGTTTGATGCGTAGTGCGCCCCTTTTGGGCCCCCTCATGAGCTCCTCCTCCATGTGACTTGATGCATGGCGCTCAGTCTCGACTGACTTGTGTTGTGTTGCAGGTGCTTGTCCCGGTGCTTTAATTGGAGATTGGGCCTGTGAGGTAATTGGCCCAATATTTTTTGCATAAAAAATTAAATAAGCCTTTTATTTATTATTTTTTCTTTTTACCAAACTTTTAAATTAATAATAAATTATTATTTTAAAATTATATAGAATAATTTTAAAACAATATAATTTATATATAATTTTATATAAAAAAAAAGAACTGTAGCTTGGTTTAATATAACAAAGGAAACTTGGCGTTTTTAAGACCCTTTTCAAAGATCGAGGAATTGCGAACAAAGAGAGATGGAAGGGCCTTAAAAAATATGATGCAAGGATTTGACATTTTGACGGTAGAAAAGCTTGGAGAAAATGGCGAAAGGTTTAGAGGTTTACTGCGGCTAAAAATATTACGCCATGCGACACAAGGATTTAAAGCTAGTGCAATTGACAAAAAATATTGGCGAGGGACACAAATTTTTGATATTTCAACATTTGTTCTAACACCAAGAAATCTAAGTACATTAACAAATGCTTTGGATAATTATGTATTAGATAGACATTTGCAACATTTGTAAAAAATCAAACACATAACACATTGTATAGAATAAGTCGATTAGAAGTCTTTTTGTATTAAGAGTTTAGCAAAAATTTCACAAAATGTTTTGAGACAACACAAAGCCTACGACTTTAATATCGACAAATGCCAATGAACGAACAACTAAAAATATCCTATTCGTATCTAGGTCCATGATGCTCATGGTAACATACTACAACCTAAGCCACTTGTCGAAGCAAATGAGCTATGCGTCCAGATACTCCCACAGTGTGCCCCTGGTACCGTTGCAAAAAACTGTCGATCTGAATATCCGATATACCAAGGTCAACCCCTCAAGATTATGTTCAATTTCCTCGATTTCCTCTGTTGTTTCATGATCATAAGAAACCATTTCACCTTTCTCACCTCACCTCTATATCGACGAATTCCCATACAGTCTATTTGGCCCAATATCTACACGATGAAAACAA
>SNQJ01S0149178.1:16366-31788 GCA_010110895.2 Picea sitchensis
TAATGGTTTTTCAATACCACCCCCCTCCACGTGTCAGCATCCCATTCCAGTGGACCCCCCCTCCCAAAACCGCTTACCACCTTAGGGGGGGTCCGGAATACCGCTTTCCATAAAAAAAAAAACGTTTTTTTCATATTTTTGCCATTTTTGCCTGTTTCAGCATGTGTTCGTCCGAGGCTGTTTCTGGGAAAACGAAGACGGATTTTAAAAATCCGAGAGAGGTTTTTTCTTAGAACGGGCTGAAGAACAAAAACCTCTCTCAATATTTGCAATGGAGCTATGAGAAAAGAGAATCGAAGCTGTCTTTCAACCTACTTTTTCGCATTTTCGGTTTATCTGTTACAATCCCGATCTTACAGGAGCTATTACGGCCAAATGGGGATGAATTTGGCAAAACCGAAGGAGGGTTTTGTCCAGAACATGCCCATATACAATAACCTCCTTCATTGTTCACCCATATGTCATCATTCAAGAGAAAAACATGTCTGTTTGGACCCCTATTTTCGCAAAAAACAGGTCCGTCTTTCATGACAGACAACTCCAAATTTTGTGGGAGTGGTGGCTATTTTTTGCCGAGGCGGTTAAACCGACTTCCGAAACTTATTGGTATGGTCTCCCCTATTTATTTGAGAGGATTTTAATGTAAAAGGGTTCGACCTGTGAGGTTCCTTGCTGGACAATGGGCTATGTTTGGCCAGAGAACTCTTTCTGTAATCTTTAGATGAATGATCAGTAATAGACATGCTGTTTACATGATTTCTGTGTGGAGGTGTTGGTGGAGTTTCCCTTCTCTGTTGAGTGTTTTCCTGTTATCATTTTGTTTCTTTTCAATTTCTCATTATCATAAGAAGAGTAACATAGCAGAATTTATTAGCAAATACTCTGCATCTGATCTTGTGATAATCTTTATGTTTCTCCTCTAAAAAGCTAGTTTATGAATTCTTAACTGCTCATTTGCTCTCTTTTTCATCCCCTAGTTCTTCCTCAAATCGACACCATCAAAACTAAATTCGATCCAACACTTCCACTACCTTGCCTTGTTTAAGAGTTATGTCTAAGATCTGAGAGTGAATCACATTTTTAAGCGCAGACCCCATTTGCCCAATGGCCCTCCTTGTTGTTCCAAAACAACCATTTAAAAACCCCAACCCCACACTTGCATAACTAGCCTAATACATATTAAAAAAAAGATATATCAGACAGAGAGATCCCTCTCTGAGTCTTGGAGGGCTAGATCCAAGACTCGAAGTGGTTTTGATGTTGCCTCTATGACTGCCTTACAGCCTTGGGCAAATTACAGAGTGCTAACACCCAGAAATGGGCTTTACTTAAAGAAGTACTATGCTTAGATCATTTATGCATGAGTGCTTGTTTTTTATTGTATCATACATTTTGTGTGTTAATTTAGTGTGCTTTTTCGTTATTTGGTTTCTGCCCTCGACTACTTACCTTGCGCTGTGCTTGGTTTCCAGATGTCAGAGTCTTCACTACCCCACATTGGATTCACAGATGGCGCTAGTCATAGTACTCAGAACTTAGCTTCTATTGCATGTGCAATTTACGCACCTACAAATGAACTCATCAATATACGAGGTGTTTGCCTTAGTCATGCGACCAATAATTTCGCAGAATATAGTGCTGTCATCGAATTATTGATTGATGCTATTTCGCTTGGTATCCGCCACCTAGTTATATGACTCGATTCATAGCTAGTAGTTCTACAGTTAAGTAATGTCTATGCTATCCGAAGTCCTACTTTATTACATGTATATCTACGAATTCACCTCTTGGAACGTTATTTTGATTATATCGAACACCAACACATTCCTAGATGTCTAAATACATTGACTGATGCTTTAGCTAATTATGTGTTAGACAGACATCTGAGACATTTATAAAACCAATCACACATCACATGTATTATACAAAATAAATAAGCTGGTAGAAGCCGCATATATATATATATATATATATATATATATATATATAACGATCAAATTTTTTAAAAACGTTCATGTCCAGGACCAAAATATCAAAATATATGAAGCCCATGGCTTCTACAAAATAGCATCACAGATGATGCTCACAGTAACATACAATTGCTCGGGCTACCCTACGGAGCAGTTGACTAAGAGACTCGGACACACCTACAGTATGACGCTAATAACGTCTCGGGATCTCTCCAATAGCGATGTTTGATACATTTGCAGTCAATCCCTCTAAGTTGTGTTCAACTGCCTCGTAGTCTTCAACATCCCATCTTTCCATTGGAGCCACTTCTCCCCGTCTCTGAATGGGAGACGTTCCTGGAGGTTGATATGACCCCACATCTGTGTCATCAAAATACATTTTTGATTAATCCTTGCATAGACATAAAAACATTTTATATAATAAAATTTGCAAAAACATTTGAAAAAAACAAAATGTGTACTTCTCACCTAAGTCACCCCAGTGAGCGTCCTCAGGCAGGACCAAATCCATATCTCCTTGGAAATCCAAACTGGCATATGCGTAGTCATCAATCATTAGCATCTGGGGCCTCAACTAGTCAAAAAATGAATCATTATATTTGATTATAGGCCTTGCTATGTGCCGAGCCATGAGGTTACACCACCTCTACATCCTCGGATCCTCTGGGGCCGGTAAACCCCAATCTACTTGTAGTCGCAGCAGTGGGACTCTATCAAGGAAGAAAGACACCAAAATCGACCCATACTCGAACTAATTTAGGTCACCCCTTCTACACTTTGTCAGTTGCCTCTTCATACTGCGGAGAACCGCGTCTGACTAGTTGAAAACCCGAGGCTCTGTGCACTCTATTACATATTGGAAATAGCTTTGGAGATCCATGTGTGGAGCCGCGCTCCCAACCATGCATGCAATGGTAAACAAGATAGTCCGTAGGGTCAAGTCTTGGACCCCCCAAATAGAAAATTTACCCTTGCTTCTCTCTGCATCAGGGACACTATGTCGGTGAACATACTCACTCATACGAAGTCCACCACCCCTACCCCCGGTCAGAGTCACATGGGATCCACGTCGTGACAACCCTGTCAGAAAATAGATATCCTGGATATCTAGTGTCAACGTGTGGACCCCTACATGAAATAACTATTGATCCACATCCCACATGTGGACCAGGTACTCTAACAACCTGAGTTGGGCTCTCATGCCCAGGATCTTGAAAATTTATAAACGACCACATTCCCGGAGGGCAACAACTGTACACGGATCATTTTTGGCAATGGAATCATCCTCCTCGTTTTCCCTTTCCCTCCATTCCAACATCGTGATGATCAATACCTGCAATGGAGCCATGAGAAGGAAGCTAGAAACTCTTTTTAACCTCTTGAATGATTTATTATTGAGTAAAAACTTGCACAAAAATCCATTTTTTGGCCCTCGCAGGTGAAGCTTGCACACAATGCAAGATTCTCGCAGGTGCACTGGAGCTCACCTTCAAGAATCTTAGGTTCTCGCAGGTCTCGAATGGCTCACCTGCGACAATGCCTGAGTGCATTCACTGAACCTAAAATGGACTCAAACATTTAAAATTACTAATAAAAATCAATTTTAATCCATGAACAGGTTGAAGAATCAGGGGATTACCTTGTTGGCCGAAACCGTTTGCCGAATGACCTCTTGTACCTCCCGCAATGGAGTAAAGAAATTTGGATAAAAAGAAGTGTGTTGGACAAAGTTTTTGGCAAAGTAACAATGAAATGGTAAAAAGGGATTTTTCACCCATATTTATTCACTTTTTTACTATTTCTTATTGATTTTTTATATATTATTTTTATTATTTTGTTTAAAAAAGCTACTACCCTAATAACCTTGTGAGTATGGTTTTTCGCAGGTAGGTGACCTAGAATCCTGAATGATGGTGTATGGGTATTTTTCCTTTTTTCATCACATGCATGAATATCTTTTTAGGGTTTTGTAGGAAAAACCTCCAGCTCAGTCTTCATTCGTTCTCGCGCTCGAAAATACATGAGAACGTAACCAAGTATACTTTTGTCGTCTTTTTGTACTCGTCATGGTAACATGAAAACAATGAAAATAAGGGAGTATCCTTTAAGCTCTTTTCACTCTCCATAAAAATGAAAAGATTGCCGAGCGATCGTGTTCTTTTCATGCTCGTGAAAGTATTTGAAGAAAACGTTCGATGAGTGATAGTTTATCACTTTTTCGGTCTCGTCGAACTAATTTATGCAAAAGGAATTGAGAGAGTTCTCTTTAAATGTTTTTTAGACTCTCAAAACATGAAAAACCCCAAGTTTTCTATCTTTGGACTCGTTAAACAAACATCGAAAGACCCTTTATGGGACCGAACCACTCCTTCCTAGGGTTCATTAAATGTACTCCGAGGGACTCATCCGAAGGATGAGCTTACATCAACAAGAATATGTTATCCTCCTCAAGCTTGTGTAAAAATAAAGAGGTACTCACCAGAAATGGTGGGGGAAATTTTGGGAAAGGGATATACCTTCATATTTGTATTGGTGGTAGTAAGCGTCACTCTTGAACATGACACTCCATGTTCATCATTTGAATCCAGGTTGGGAAATCCATTTGTCTCTCGTCTGACTTACTATAAGGTCATATCTTGGGTCTTCTTTGAGTCAATGTTGCCAAGACCATTGTCGTGTCATTCATATGTTCAAGAGAAGTCCAAACAATCCCTCCATTGAGTCGGCCTTCTGCAGTTGTCCATTCTTACCATGTCGACCTTCCCTGTGTCCGTTTCAAATCATATTCGTACTTTGACTTACCCTCAAAATCTGTTACTTATTTCGTGTCATTGATGGGGGATACATCAAGGTCCTCCTGTGACGAGTCTTTTTCCATTGAATCCAACTCATTATCCAAGAATAAAACTTAGAAATCATTTAGTAACTTAGAACCTGGATGCCTTAATGGCAGGTCTCTTCACTTTCGACAATGGATTCACATCATTGGTCCCTGATCGAGAGATTCCTTCGAATGTTCGACTTCATCTTATTTATTCACATTCATTTGGATTGTACTTAGGTACCTTGGGAGTCATTGACATCAATGGTGATTTCCCTTGCACTTGTTAACAGTTTTCATCATTGACCGGTAATCGAGTGGTTTCTACCATGTTCGACTTCGACACATGTAATCACATGGTTAGATTCGTACTTTTCAAACTACGGTATTGAAGACCCTGGGTCTTATCTTTTTGGCCCAGGCTGCGCTGGAGTATTTATGATTTGTATTGACACATAGATCCACTTTGTATGTCACATGGCTATGTCCTAATATGCATCTTCTAAACATATAGAACGACACTGTATTCCTGGTGGCTATGTGGTATTTTGGCGACATGGATCCACAGTGTATGATTGGTGGCCATGGTCTACATTTATGATTGTGGTCTGAGCATGGGAATGCCTACCTCAGAACTGGTATTATATTCTGCAGATGATTGATTGTTTGCAGGTTTCTGATTAGGTGTGATCCTTGTTTTCGACACAGACATTTTACAAAGTATTTCGGCTGTCACGAGTTCTAGCCTCGTAGTTTGGGGGGCATTCTATTACACATTATTTTGGTCACTCTTATTTTGGTGGCATGTCCCTTTCCCATAAAATCACTCTTATTTTTACAGCATAACTCCTTGATCATATGCATAGGTTGTCATTGAATATACTTTACTATATTCACTTCGGTTGGTTTGTGTTGTCTTGGACCTGATCTCACAAGAGCACCAGAGAAAAGTAGGAACAAAAAAGACCTAAGGAAGAGATATAAAGGTATGTCACTCATTCCTTTTTGGTAGTAGATTCGATGATTGCAACTTAGGGAAAGAGTTATGTCCTGTCCTGTTTTTTTCTATATCTAGGTGGATCTAGGGAGATCTGTTAGTGTCTACATATACCGATTTATCCTGTAACATAAGGGGAATGCTAATTCGGGTAGAGTTTATTTACTATATTTTTTCTTTTTTCAAATGGGATCCCTACCCCTTATTTTATAGGATAGAAGGAGCTAGGTATTTGGTCAAGTGACTGGCCATGCATGGTCGAAAGGTTTAGTTAACTTACCCAAAACTATGTGTTCCATCGACAACTTTCCATTTTTCGTTCTTTTGTAGGTACACACAGGCTGTAGTGGGTCAGGTAGAGTGTACACGTGGGTTGTAGTGGAGCAGGGTGTGTGTGCCTTTAAATGGGGTGTTTTTAAGAAGAGTTGTTCAGTACTAGCTTGGAAAAGAAGGAATATGAGATGGCCTGATTCCAGGTAAGCATGTCTAGTGCAAATTAGGGTTATAACAGTCACCCATGTTAAGGAAAGAACATAAGGTTCTTAGGTCCTATTTGAATCTTCTTAGAATTGAGATTCGTTACATAGTCCCTGCAAAAAGACAAAAGACTTATGTATTCCTTGTTCATAAGACAAATATTATTAGTATGTTTTCTTTGTGGTGGCTCAAGCCCTCACACATGATGCATGACAATGAAATGTAGTAGTTTGACTATCGAATGATAGTGCTATGTCACATGAAAATTATGAATTGACTTATAAGCTAGAAAATGAACTTTGACAAGCCCTTATGTCCCAAGCATCATTTGATTGGTAGGATCTTGATAGATTTCAAGACTCTTATCTTTGCAAGGAATGTTTCTCTAGGGGGAAGATATGACACACATAACATGAATGAATAGTTAATTGAGCAAGTTCTTGTAGTTAAATTGTAATGATGAAACCCATTGTTGCACCTCTTTTGTCACCTAAATGAGCAAAATAGGGGTGCTTACAAGCCCAGTTGGGTCATCTTGGCAAGACAACAATAGAGGAAAGAGTTAGAAGTGTAAAGAATAAAAGATAAACAACGAATTAAACTAAGAAGGATAAAAGCAATTAAACTATAGTGCATAAGGACATTAGAACAAGAAACAAACAAGACTCATTGCCACTAATGGAAATGATTATATTAGTGGAAATAAACCAAAAAGAAAGGGAGACTTTGGGTCCCCTCTTTCTCCAAGGGAGGGCTCTTGGACCCCCAAATATTGAGCTCTTCTTACAAGTGAGGAACTAAAATGAAATGGTGAAGAGAATCCAAAGCACATCCAATCTAGAGGTGATATGAATGGCTAACTGAAATGGTGCTAGCATGCTCTTGATGAGGAAAGATGATCCTCCAAGAGAATAGCAGCAACATAACAATACAAATGAATTCCTTGAAAATGTAGTGCATCCATGGCCTCTTTCTATAGCATAACTTTGAGGCATTATTCAACCATCTTTTATTGTGAACAAGGGGCCATTTAGGGCACCCTTAGGTCTTTGACCAGCCACCCATCCAGATTCAACCGAGATTTGGATGTCAAATCGACTTGGAAGTTGAACCAGAAGTGGGTGGGAGGCCGACCAATATCATAAATGCTCCATTTTGAGGGATGCACGGTTTTTTGCGTTTACAGTCGCGCATCGTGCGCATGTGCACTTTTTCCTGCATTTCTGAATGGTGCATGTGCATGCGCTCCTTGTGTAGTCTTAGTGCATGCCGATTTTATTGCTGATTGTATAGTTTTGGGCCTTTTGGAAATGCATTTTTGGTCATTTTTGGTCCATGGGTGTAATAATAGCTGTTTGAATATGCTAGATTTCTGTAACCATTTGCGGACGAAATTTTAGTGATAACAGATGCCCACTAATGGATGAGGTTAAGAGAATATGTATAGGCGAAATTTATCAATGTTCCTTCTATTGAGAGTACCTGTGTAAGAAAGAGTGTTGTGGGGAGTGTCAAGAGAGATCCATTGGAAGGAGAGTGAACCTGTAAGACCCAAGCCTTTCCCAAGGTGTGGGAGAAAAAATAAAACTGTGTACAAACAAGGTAGGCATGCCCCATGCTCATGTCATGTAACTCAAAAAGATGTAATACAATAATTGACTGTGTTGTGGATGTAGATCACTGCAGCGCCCTCCGGGGTGGTTTGATAATAACAGAGGACAATTCTGATGGTGAACAAAATTTAAAAAAAGGGTAAGGACACCTGTGAGAAGTGTCAATAATGTGTAGACATTGATAGTCTATCAAATTTTAGAGGTCTTCGGCTAAGATAAAACAACTGCAATAGTCTCAAAGTAAGACCCACCGTAACATGAGATAGTGTTGAAGTCGAATGTTATGGGGGTGAATGACAACAGAGAACAATGGTGGTTTTCCATGTGTCGTATGAGGCTCTTCATTGTAAAGGTAATGAGAGTCAAGTTACTGTCGCCCTTTTGGAAACCGTGTTGATGTCGACAGAAAGGGAGACACGACTCCAAGAAGCAAAGAGATTTTTGAAATCCAGTGGATGAGATCAGGAACTGATGAGGTATATGAATGAAGTCTAGATGTGGTGAAAACTCAAGACTGCACTTTTTTGGGGAGTTATGCAAAGTGGCAGTAACCGTAAAACTAAATCTAGCACCAGGTGGATGGCTAGACGAGGATGAGCTATGCCAAAGGCGTGACACAATGAAAAAACGTAGAGATCAAAAAGGTGTATGGGCTGTAAGATGTTCGGGGTTTTATGGATAGTGTCATTGATGTTGGGAAGTGAAAAATGCCCCAACCAAGGGTGAAAAGGGTTGCTTTTCCGAAAAAGGAAGGTCCCTAAAGGCGACAACAGAAAGCTATGAAAATGCGAAAAAAAAGGGTTTGTACAATTATAAAAAGAATAAAAAATAAGTTGGGACAACTGTGCAGATACAGAAACGGGTGCCCCAGTGTAAGATGGCTTGGCCTAATGATGACGCAAGGTGCTTGGAATAAGTGGAGGGTTGGGGCCCCATAGGTGGGTTTTTGTATTAGGGAAATGTATGGGAGACAATATGCAGAGGGGAAAACTGATGGTGGATGAAATGGATGGTGAATGATACTGCGGAAGTGCAGTCAATATAGAACCATGATGAGGTAACCTGGGAGTCCATTGGGTAAGTTAGCAAAATGAGGAGAAGGAGTATCTAGTTGATTCTCAAAAAATGCATAAGACTAATGAGATTCCCATCTCTAAAGGGTAAAAGCAACATGAGTGTCAAAATGCCAAGGGGGACTATGAATGGGACAACTCATGTGGGGAAGAGTGCTACCGGGTGACAGTACCAAAATGAAGTGGAGGTGACGGTACTACAGAGCCGGACATATGGACCCTACATGTAAATGTCAGAGGGTGTTACTAGAGATGCAAATGATATTAAGAGGGAATGACTGCATGCTAGGATTAATGATATACCTAAAATGGTAGCACGGATGGAGGATGACCAAGTACCTGCACACATGAAAACTGAATAACCAACATGAACAATATCTGAAGATAAAAAACATTTAACAGTTATGCAACAAGATGTGAATGTGAGAATATATACCTAAGTGTGAGTATGATAAAAAACAAATGCTCCCCGGGGGATGAGAGTGGAAAGTGGCTCAGGGAATATGATTGTGTAGGTGGCAGGATTTTGGTCCCGTGGCTGAAGACGGATCAAAAAATGGACGTTCGGAGCTCCCGAAATTGAGTCTGGAATTTTTTCAAAATGAACTATATATAGCTGTAGGGCCCACAATGCTACCTTATTTGTACCTACTGTCTTATTGAGTGGATGAGCGATTTGAGAGGAGATTGGGATATTCTAAGTGATCGAGGTAGTGGGAGGCAATGACCAATGAGGAGCCAGTGGTCCGTGATACTTTGGCAGCTTGTGGGTTGCCGAAGTTCTTTGAGTGCCCCCTGATATGGGCCCAAACGTACCTCTTGCAGTTCTTGATTCAGATGTGGAGTATGGATCTACATTGTTTTATGGTGCAGGTTGAGAATCTAGCCTTCACTAGGGTGGAGGATGTATATTTTTTGATGGGTCTCCCTTTTTGGGGAACCCCTTTACTGGTAGAGCCCGTGATACCGGGGGACAGGCAGTTGGTTACCTTAGCTCAGAGGTACTATATGGGAGAGAACTTCATGTCAGGTTCTATGGTGAGTATTGGGGTGATGGATTCCCGTGTTCATCATTGTGTGGTAGTGATGGTTGTGAGAGTATATGGGTCCCTCATGACTTATCGGATCAATGGCGGTCAACTGAGGATTATGGAGAGGGCACTGGCAGGTGAGAATTTCTCTTGGGGCTTGATGCTGCATGCCAATATGTTAGGGCAGATGGTCGAGCTGAAGAATCGGGGGAGATCTCTTTTGGGTCTATCTTGGTGCATGATTCCTGGAGAGGGTGCCTATGTTGCGCTTGAGAGTGCTGTTGGGAGCACCTCGTGTGCAAGAGCCACGACTGAGGTGGTGGGCGATGATTTTGATTCGTCACTATGGTGGGGAGGGTGGCCACTATTTTACGAACGAGGCTACATAGGTGTGGCATCAGATGCCACAGATCATAATGAGATACCCGTATTTTGGGGTGGACTTCTAGGATGATCCGGAGATGGTGTTACCCCCAGGAGAGGTGTTCGACCATAGAGGTATGATGTGATATTTTGATTTTTCAGATAATATAGCATGTATATTTTTATGTATGGGTGGATGCTAATTCTATCATTGGTTTGTTGTATGTGCATATGTGGGGCCTCATGGGCTCGAGGTTGAGATGCTTAGAGCACCAACTTGTCAGGGGCCGTTGAGACCTCCGCAGGGAGAGATGAAAGCAGGAGAGAGGTAACGATGGGAGGATGTTGAGGCGAGACCCATTGATGAGGAGAGAGAAGCTATGAGATGCCTCTTTGATGACATTGGTGCAGGGCCATCGCAGGCTCCTCTGGTTGAGGCCGAGGGAGAGTTTGAGTATATTCTCCACCACTTGGAGGCAGTGTTACAGGGAGTGCCCGAGGGCATGTGGTCACGGATCTAGGATGAGGGAGTCCTAGAGCAGTGTGTGGGTGTTCCATTGGTGAGGCGGACTGTGGTCTGGAGAGCAGCAGTAGCAGGTGCTGCGATGATTGGGCGGTTTCCCCCAGAGCCCGAGGGACTGATAGATGGTGGGGTACTGCCTCCAGAGAGAGGGACGGGTGGTGGTGCTCTAGAGGCACCATGAGTGTCTTTATATGTATTTTTGTATTTTTTGGTATTTATATAGGCCTGCGAGCCTACTTGGTGTGGTGACGCCAATTTTGTATTGATAGGGGCGAGGTGATGCACCAGCCTATGGATGTTGTATATGTACTATAGTTTTTGTAAACATTTTGATGGCACATTTGACCGATATATATATATATATATATATATATATATATATTGGGATCGTTGTGATTTTCACATGTGTTTTATGTTTTCATTGATGATGTCTAATTTAGATGTTGTGACAGATTATTGATGTTTTATGTATGCGTATTGGTAGCTTGATGTGATAAATGCCAATCTAACACTAGGTTAGCCATGTTATATGGTATTTGATTAAGTTGTCTTGGAATATGTGTAAATGTAGTGGAATAAAAATGACGAGATAAAACTCTAACTTGCAGTTATTTGCGAAAGAGGTAAGGATTGCGGACACGACACACATTGTTGAGATGGAGGACAACCAGTTGGGAATCGAGTAAAATGCTAAGGTGATGAATATGGCGATGGCTGGCCTCGACAAGGAGACCAATGATGACGGTGTATTCTACTTGGTTGCTGGTTGTTGAGCCCAAACATATGCCGCTGGAGTGGAGCAGTTCATGTGAGGGGGAATAGAGTGCCCAAGCGACTGAAGCGAGATTCTTCATCCAACAACTAGCTCCATTGGTGTAACTGATGTGGTAGGCCGATGGAGGAGGCATCTGTCAATAAAAATAATGGTAAATTAGACACAAGTTGTGTGGGAAGAAGATTAAAAACTCTAAAAAAAATCGTACGAAAAAATAAATCCTAGTGTAGAGTGGCTATGCTTAGGCGTAAAATTTCTTTAAGTACAACACGTTGATGGGTTCTTTGAGAGGGTGGCCTTCAGGAGAGGCCAAAATGTATGCACCTTTAGTGAGGCAATGTTGGATGATGTAAGGTCGATGCCAAAGTGACTTGAATTTTCCATGGCCGAGGGTGTTGTGAGTGATATTGTAAGTAAGGATGAGGTCGCCTTCATTGAATTAGCGCAGGTTGACATGGTGATCAAAGGTGGCCTTTGACAGTTTTTTGGATGCCTCATTGTTCTGTAATGAAGATCGACGATATTCATCCAGGGACTCTAAGTTCAACAAACGCTGCTCCATTGGAGCAATGTTGGGTAATATCTCAATAGCGGTGCGTATGGTGGGAATTTCGCACTCGATGGGAAGAGTGGCCTCGACCCCATGGACTAGATGAAATGGTGTGAAACCAGTGGCCATTTTAACTGCCATGCGATAAGTCCACAACACGGAAAATAACATATGATGCCAATTGGTGTTATGTTTGTTAACCGTGTGCTGCAACATGGTTTTGAGGACCTTGTTGACCGCCTCTACCTGTCTGTTGGAATGAGGGTAGTATGGGGAGGCAAACTCATGGGAGAAGCCTAACCAAGAGGAGAGTTCGACAAAGATCTCATTGTCGAAGTGTTTCCCATGATCGGAGACTAGCTTTAGTAGAACTCCAAAGCAGGAGATGACGTGGTTGAAGAAGAAACGTGTTGTGGTGTCAGCGGTGTTGTTAAATGTAGGCATGGCTTCAACCCACTTAGTGAAGTAATCAACTGGAAGGACGATGTATTTGTGTCCATTACTAGATGGAGGGTTGCAAGTCATGAAGTATATGCCCCATTTCCAAAAGGGTTTGGCAGTAATGACCGGGTGTAGAAGAGCAGGTGGTGCTCGTAATTTGTTGGCATAAAGATGACATTTGTCGCATCGTTTCAAAGCATGGATCCAATCGTGAAAAAATGTAGGCCAAAAATAACCTGCGCAAATGATTTTTTGAGTAGTGGACATCCCAGAGAGGTGACCCTCGCAAGTGCCATTGTGGCAGTCATCAAAGACTCGATCGACCTTGTTGATAGTCAAACATCGATGGAGTACAGTGTTGACCCCTCATCGATATAAGATATCACCGATAAGTAGGTAGCGGGGAGCCTGGTGATGAATACGTCGATGATCGTCTCAAGAGAGATGGTTTTCAAGTTTCTGTGTTCAGAGGTAGACGATAAGATCGCCGTACCAAGGGTCATCCGAGGAGATGTAAAAGAGATGTTCGTCGGGGAATTCAGAATTGATGGGGGTATGGGTGGTATTGGAGGGAAATGTCGTGATGAATTCGACGAGGGCGAGGGCTTTCTTTCTCTTGGGTGTTGAAAATTCGAGGTTGTACTCCAGAAGGATGACGATCCATTAGGAAATTTTATCATTAATTTTCCGACGACTGAGCAAGTATTGCATGGGGTTGGAATCTGCTACAACTTTGGTAGTTCGAAGCAAGATTTAATGGCGCAATTTCTGGACTCCTAGTACAATTGCAAGGGGTAATTTCTCTTCGTGTTTGTATTTAAAGGGCGTCCTTGAAAGATTTTTACTAATGTAGTAAATTACATGCTCACGATCATCGTCCCCTAGTTGGACGAGAAATCCTGCTACTGATATGGCTGAGGCCGAGATATAGAGGATGTAGTTGCGGTTATAGTCGGGTGGGCTAATTAACGAGGCGTTGGAGAGGGTCATTTTGAGATCATCAAAAGAATTTTGGGCATGTTCGTCCCATTGGAATGGGATATCATGATGTAAGAGGCGAAGGAAACCATGTGCCCGAGTGGCATAATCGGGGATAAAGCAGCATAAAAAGTTAGCTTTCCTTGTAGGCTCTATAGTTGATGTAAATTCCATGGTGGGGGAATTTTCGTGATGGCTTGGACCTTGAGGGGGTCGATTGTGATGTCATTTTGGGAGATGATGAATCCAAGGAGGCATCCAACAATGATGCATAATATGCACTTGAGGGGATTCCATCAGATATTATACTGATGACACCTGTGGAATACAATGCGTAAGTCATTCAGTTGTTGAGTGCATTTTTTGGAGAGAGTGGTGAGATCATCCAAGTAGGCGAGAATGATTTGAGCCAGATCATGAAAAATGTATGTCATGGCGTGTTGGAAAGTGGCTCCTGCATTCTTGAGGCTGAAAGGCATGACAAGATATGCAAAAGTGCCCCAAGGGGTAGTGAATGATGTTTTGTACTGATCGACTGGGTGAATTTGAATTTGGTTGTAGCCATAGAAACTGTCCATGAAGGACATAGCCTCGTGAATAGTGAAATCATCGATTATTTGGTCGATAAAGGGAGTTGGAAAGTTTTCTTTGGGACAGGCGTGATTGAGATCGCAAAATTCTGTAGAGACGTGGATAGTACCCTATTTATTGTTGACAGGGATGGGGTTGGTGACCCATGACATATATGCGATGGGGTAGATGAACCCTGCAACGCGTAATTTGTCAATTTTGGCCTTGAGAGCCACTGCTTTGGATGGGTGTAGAGCATGCTGTTTTTGATGGATAGGTGTGATATCAGGCCATGTGTCTATATGATGTTCGACAATAGAGGGGTCAAGGCCATGCATCTTTGTGTATGACCAGGAAAAAATGTCCCAGTATTCCTGGAAGAGAGCTTTGTAGGCAGTAATTTCTTCAGGAGATCATGTGGTGCCATTGGTGATTTCCTCTACGACCCCAGATTTGATGGAAATATCCATTTTGATGGTGGGGGAAATATTGGCCATATTGAATTCTTCAAAAGCATCAGGGGCATGGATAGGGTTATTGAACCAATCTATATGCCCCATTGGGAGAAAATATTTGGTTTCGACTGCGTGTATGGGGTTTTTGTCAGTAGGTGCGAAGGCTTCCCGTGAAGGGAAAAGCGCTATGTGGTGGAGCATGTCCCATGGGAAATCGAGTTTATTTAACTCCTCAAGGATGTCTTCGTCGTAGTGAAACTGTTGAAAATATAGGGGATTGAGAGGAGTAACTTTGGTGGCGGTCACCGTGGGGTTTTTTTCTAGTGGTGATGATGTAGAGGGGGTATCGCAAGGAGGTTGCGATGGTTCGCTCGACATAAACCAAATATCGAGATATGGTGGGTTGAAAATGGTAGTTGGGTGTAGAATTTCTGTGGGGAAATGAAATAGAGAATTGGGGTGATTTTTGGGCAAATCCTCATATAAATCATCTAGGAACCATGGGGGAGTAGGGAGTGCCTCATGTTCCAGAGAGAATATATGAACCACATCAAGTGATGGGGTAGGGGTACTCACTGGTCCTACTGGAGGGGGGGTGTAGAAGTTTGAATTAGGGCTAGTTGGCGACGCTTGTATTCAATGATCATAGGACATTGATATGTGAAATGATCAAGTGATTCACATAGAGAGCATGGACATATCATACGTTCATTGACTGAGGTCGTGACATAATGGATGTCGGTGACATGTGTTGGGTTGGGTTCTTGCTGAAAGCTCTAGTGTAC
>SNQJ01S0149179.1:0-10302 GCA_010110895.2 Picea sitchensis
CCCTTCTTCCCATGAAATGAGGAACAATCCCTTCTTAGGTCAGTGCACCCAAAACTTCCAAAAGATAAGGAGGTGAGGGGATGAAGTGTGGAAAGTGGCAAGTATGATCAGGAATGACACAATGGCTCGTCAAGGAGACCTCCTAGTAGCAAACCCATCCTTAAGGGTGACCACTTACTAGGGCATAATGTCAACCACCAAGGTGAAACAAGGCAAAGAGCATACTTTCCAAGCAGACGTTACATAATAAAAAACAACGTTAAATGTAACATACTCAAATGCCTCAAATATTGAAATGACATTCACCATAATACATGGCATGTACCTCACGGAGAAAGACCCAATGTCTTCCGGAAGCAAGCTAATGTGGCAGATACCATCGTGATGAATATGAGATATGTGGTGGTGAGGCGGGCCTCTATCTGTGCAAGTGGGCATTGTCATCCATTTGTCTCTCGGTACTCCATGTATGCAACATGAGGGCCTCAAGACATCATCTCCTTAGTTATCCCTAACAATTTGGGATAACAGTTCCAAAATATCATTCAAAATTATATATTTACATTTTCATGTCCAATCATGTTCAAAATTTACCAATGGTACTACCAAAAATACAAATGAACATAGTTAAGGCTAGCAACATCTCCATAAAAACTACTAGATATATATGTAATACGTATCTACCATTTTTAGAAATCGATGCACTTGTTAAATTTGAGAATCAACTAATAATATGAAGTGCATACTGTACCATATTTTAATGATAGTAGTTGTAAAACTTTAAAATGATATGCTTATATGCAATGCATATTTACCATTTTGAAAAAATACTATGAAATTAGTTCATATATTAATACGCAATACGTGTTTACCATTATTGGGTTTTTGTAATAGTAAATGCATAGTGCATATAGTACAAGAAAACATGACTTCAACCTTTATGCTTCTTGAGGTGTATATGCTTCTCAAGTTCTACTAATAAACAATGTTTGAAAAAATGTTATGTTTGTTAATATGCTAATATGTAGTGCAGATTCACCACATTGTGAGTTTCTCCTAATGGTAAATGTGCAGTGCTTATTTGCCATATTGTGGTTTTCCTGATGGTAAATGCGTTGTGCAAACAATGTTTGAAAAATGTTATGTTTGTGAATATGCTAATATGCATTGATATTCACCACATTGTAAGTTTCTCCTAATGGTAAATGTGCAATGCTTATTTGCCATATTGTGGTTTCCCTGATGGTAAATGCGTTGTGCACATCATATATAGTGGTTTTTGGAGATATATATCCATTGCATATTTACCACTTTCAAAACTAAATGCACTTGTTAAATATGAGAAACAAGGAATAATGTGTAATGCTTATTGTACCTGGTTAAAAAATCATTGTGCTAGTGGAACTTGAGAATGATGTGAGTATACCCAAAGTGTATTTAAAAAATGTTATGTTAATTGATATGCTAATACATAGTGCATAATGATGTGAGTATACCCAAAGTGTATTTACCCTGTCTTGAAAAATGTTATGTTAGTTGATATGTTAATACATAGTGCATATTTACCACATTGGAGGATTTCCTAATGTTAAATATGCCATGCATATTTACCATATCAGGGTTTCCTAATGGTAAATAAGTAGAATGTATTTACCACATTTGGGGTTTCCTCATGGTAAATATGAAGTGTGTATGTACCATACCGAAGTTTTCTTAATGGTAAATACACAATGTGTATCATTTCACTGATTTTGGTTTCTAGAGTTATATGCGCAATGCATATTTACCATTTTTAAAAGGATTGTGCTAGTAGAACCTGAGAATGAGGTGAGTATAAGCAATGTGTATTTGCCGTGTTTAAAAAAATGTTATGTTAGTTGGTATACTAATACACTGTGCATATTTACTATATTGATGGGTTTTCCTAATGGTAAATACGTAATGTGTATTAACCATATTGGGGTTTCCTCAATGCATATTTTCCATAGTCGGGTTTTTCTAATGGTAAATATGAAATGTGTATTCATTGTATTGGTGTAGGCAATGGGTATGTACCATATTGGAGTTTCCTAATGGTAAATACACTATGCATCTCAGGTGCTAATTTTGGTTTGTAGAGGTTATATGAAGTGTGTTTCCCTCTCAAGGGAAACTACTTCCACACCACCCTCTCAAGGGTGCATTGATGTTGCTTGGATGAGCTCTCTTGCTCATATCTACCAGTTCAGTCCTAATTTTCTAGTTCTTCCAACCCTACATCATCCATGATTTCTTTTAGATGATTCTACCATGGTATATTAGCTCCTATGCTTTACACCTCAGATGATATGTGCTTGCACAGACAATACTTCATGCTTCATCTTTTCAGTAGATGTGTTATGATTTCATGTGTGGGTTTCTTTTCTTATCTAGAAGTGGTGTGATGGTCTATAACATTGTCATGAAAGTAATCAACATTGGTTAGATATTATAACACTTCTTAAGCTAATAATTTTATTCTTTTGTATCGTTATACCATGAGGGGTCATAATTGTCCTTAGATAAGTATGTCATGACTTAGGACTAATTAAACTACTAGTGATCCAGTTGAGTAGCTTATCCATATCTTAACCACATCTAACACTTTCCATCTTTTCCCTCTCACTCCATCCATTCATAAAAAGATATTATCCTACTCATGTGTGACTTATCATATGTCATCTAGTAAATTCTAAATGAAGAAATTGAATAACAATGTAATCCAAAGTCAAATAAAGCCAAAAAAGGCTAGCGGTGAAGAGCATAAATGTTAAAAAATGAAAAAATAAAGAAGCTAGAGCTATATACACTCATTAAAAAGGCCCATCCCCAAAGCCCTATGTTAAAAATACATATCTAAAGAAAAAGGACTAAGAAAATCAATGAAAAATGCAGAAAATGGGTGATAAAAAGGTGTCGAGGTGGAAACTATAAGCCAAGCTCCCTCTTAAAAGGCTTACAAGTATAAATAATGAAGACTCCTAGCTCTAAAAGGCTAGTTGGACTAGTTTATAGACCTTATACATCATTATCTATGACTTTGAGGGTCAAACATAAATCTCCCCTTTCCTTTTCACTAATTATTCATCATTCTTACCTATCTCTAACCAAGTGACCTAGGAAACACCATTTTTCCTAGGAAATTGACACATGTAATAGGGCTTAAGTTGTCCCTCCACAATAAACTTAGGTAATTTGTACAATTAAGCTATATTAAAATGTTGTTAGAAGAGATTACTTAATGTGCATTGCCTAATGACTTTTTTTTAAGCTTGATGCATCATTATAGTTGGGCACCCCACATTGTGATCTGTGAACTATGCCTCGAGATCCATGACATTGCCTTGGGATCTATGTAGCTAAATTGGATTTGTGTACCTATATTCAATGATATCTACCTACATTGGGATCCGTGCAATTTTTCTTAGGATCCATGTCACTACATTGGGATCTGTGACAGCATAGTGAATGATGATAAGGATGCCACATCATCACATAGGTGTCAACATCAACACTTTGTACACTTGTCAGCATATGGAGCATGCATGAGCCACATAGACATGTATTACTTGGCACGCATGAGAGACCCTCTAGAAGGATGCACTTTCTCTCTCCTCCTTCACATGTGTGGCTTCTAGAAGCTTCTAGGAGGGGTGCACTTCATCTTTTGCTTGTTCTCACACATGTGAATGAGTTGTTGCATGAAATATTCTATAATTTTGGGGTTAGTTAGGGGGTGCCCTAGTTCTTGGGTCCTCTTTGACCTCACACGTGCTTCTAAAAGATGTTTGTTAGCTCATTTTGGACCACATGTGTGGGATTAGTTGAGATTTACTCACTTTTAGGAGGATACCCTATTTTTAGGGGTTTGTTGTAACGTCCAATGGTTTTCTCACATGGTTTTCACTCTAGCTTGTGGTTTTCATTGTATGGTATTGAGGGAGACCTTTATCTATATAAGGAGGGTGCCTCCCTCACTTTTTTATGGTTGGAATAGATTGAAAAACTCATTTTCTCATCACTTAGTGTGATGTTTTCTCTATTTCTTAAGTGACTCTCTAATGTGCTTAATGAAGGGTTTGGTCTTGCAAATTTCATTGAGGAAAGAGCTGTTGCAATGTAAGCAGTGCAAATAAGGTATGGCATCTCTCTCAAATTAAATTTTTGGTTTGAAGGCAACTCCTAGCTAAAACTCAATGCCCAATAATAGCAATAGGGTCTTGATTTATTTTCTAACCATCCCGTTTAAATTATTTTCCTTTAATTTTGTTTGCTTCCAGCCTTGGGTTTGAAGATCTATATTTTGGAGAAAGGTTTCCTTATTCCAAGTTATTAAGCTAACCATTTTTTTATTTTTGCAGTTCATCCAGGGCCTTATCTTAAATCGGCATGCAAACTTATTTGGATCTAGGTGATTAATGTAAATCTTATCATAAATCTAGAAACATAACCCTAAAGAGACCAATTAAAATCTTACAAGTCCAATGGCAAATCTGATTGGTAATGATGCATGTGGTCTAAAAGCTTAATAATTTTTTCTAAGATCGATTAAACCTTGAATGTTGCATTTCACATACTGAATACTCCATTTCTGACACATCTTTCCAGGGCATTTGATTCTTTCATGCTTTAATATGTTCAAGAAAGCAAATCAATGGACTTTCATATAACCCATTGATATATCAATCCAAGGTGTCTTGAGATGCCTCAACAGACTGCATTAAAACAGAATTTAAAATTTGTCCTAACTCTGTAATGAGGATTCCTGTAATGATCTCTCTTTTTGGTATCTCAAAATGGTTCAGATGGATGTCTTTCATGAGTTAATGAATACAATCAACCTGGATATGAATTATGATGACAAGTCCACTAAGGCCATTCTGTTACACATTGTATGATTCTTAATGTTGATTGAAAATAATGGATATTTCACATTGCTGTACATTTGAAGGTTCGAATTGATATACTGCCTCACTGTAATCAATTTCACGTCGTTTTATACTCTGGAAAATTATCAACTCTATATTTGCTATAAATAACCTCGTTGTTCTGAGAAGTAACACTTAAAACAAAGGCTGAGTACACCAGAAATGTACTTGAATGGTTTCTTCATTGCACTGCGGGCATACCTTGTAAAATCTGATGGTCATTAACTCTATCTAATGATGTCAAGTGCGTTAAAATCATGTTTTGTTTCAGTATTTTGAAAGCTTATTCAACACTTGATGTAACCAGGATTGAACTTAAACAGATCAGTCAAGTCGCAGCAATTTAGTGATCCTAATAAGGAGCATTCCTGAAAGTAATTATTAATTTTCTTGCATGGTTTGACATAATTGCTCCACTTTGGAAATCTATGCTATTTGGATGGGTTACAATATTGTATGTGCAATTCTACAACTTAGCATTTAATCATTTTGTGGTTGGGTTAAGATCATGACTTTTTTTCATCTGCACTTATTAATAACTGTTGAGTCGGTTTGATCTTTATGAGTAATCAAACGAAAAACTTATTTTTTATATTCATGAGGATAATGTAATATGGAGAATCAACGAGAACTTCCTCTATACATGAGATTTAATCATTTCACTTTCAGCACTTGCTTGACTAATGAAATGGATGTCATCACTTTTAAAAATGAATGCACTTTTTAAAACCCCCTGACCTCTTAAGTTGTTTGCCATGCATAGCCTTTCATGAGCATGTGTTTTTTAAACCTCTTGCATTGATCATTCTAGGTTTGTAAGGCATGCAATCTCTAAGTATGATCCATAACTGGACTATTGTGTTGTTAAAATTTAAAAACTGTTTGTTAAATAGCAATCATCCTCAAATGACAATCTAATATACCATTTCCATTAATCTAGTATAACTTGCTCTAATAATCAACACTCACAAGTATTGTAATATGGTATTTGGAAATAAGTCATTTGGTTATCTTCTCTATGGGATCAAACAAGGAATTTTGAGGCGATTAAAACCAAATTGTAGTTTTGTTTCAATAACTTCCTTAGTGAGTCATTGATTTGACTTAGTATAAACTTATGTGCTTTCCTATTACGAAATAAGGTACATGAACCAACTCAATACCTTCATGCCATAAAATATGGAATTCGATGTTTATAAAACTATGATCTCCAAAAATATGTATTCTAAGGTGTCACTTTACATGTCTGCCAAGGATTATAAACTATCGCCATAGTTGTTAAATGCAGCAAGCCACGTAATTTTGATTGAAGTAATATTGAAAGAACACTAAGTCCTTAATTACTTTAAAAGTTGTATAGTTTACTTGTTCTTATAAATATGTTTTTATTTGAAATTGAACACACTAAGAAGCTTTTTAATATTCTAAGGTAAGGATAAATTATTTTCAATCTAAAACTAGCAATGATAAAGAAGGAATCATATTATATATAAAATTGCAGTCTATTAGTAAATATGAACTTAAATTAGTCCATTAAGTTATGAATTGTGAGTTTATATATTTTAATGTCAATTCTACTTAGCTTTTTTTACACAATTCTCAAACTATGAATTGTGAGTTTACACATTTTAATATCAGATTTATAGTTTTTTGTTTTCATGAAAAAAAAATTGTATTATATATCTCGAAGAAGACATCAAAATATACATTCATGTGTCTTTATCACAACTTCTAGAGCCAAAGGTCTCTCCATCCTCCTATCTTAACTAACCTTATAGGACATTCTTAACTAAAATTACATTCTCTCTTGAGCTCTTTCAACACCCAAAATGGAAAAAAACAACAATTGATTGGTCAGGCTCCTTAACAAACAAATACATTGAGACTTTCAACTACCATAAAAAATATTACATGATATCTTAAAATTAATAAACAAATTGGACATATTTAGGGAGGGACACTCCCTCCTTAAACTCTTGAGCTAACAATACCTCTTCCTACAAAGAAACAACTTCTTTAGATAATTTATCAACTTTCTCATTGGTATCCTTATATATATAAGAAAAGGAAATATCAGAAAACTTATTTTTTACCTCCACTATCCTATCCAAGATAGGATCCAAGGCCATATTTTTATTTGATTCTTTCCATTAGCCCAATCTATAATTATTTTAGAATCCCCCATTACCTAGAGTCTTCTCAACCCTATATCTGAAGCAATTTTCATAAGAAACCATAAGGCATAGATAATTTCTCTAGTGTTGGTCCATTGACCTACTACATATTTGAATATAGTAAAATGATTCTCATTTCTAAATACAATGCCACCTTCTCCACACATACTCATAATTCCTTGATAAGCCTCATCAAAGAATCCCAAGCTACCTCTTTGTAATATTATAGAGCCTTCAAGATTCTCAGTGGTTTGACTTTTGTAGGTTTCCAAAAAACTTCATAAGCATATTTGGTTTGATGGATGGCTTGTATTATAGGGATGTCATTTCCTTGAAAGATCACAACATTTCTTGCCAAGCACATCCCACACTGATCCATATTTTATGAGCAAAACGAAATGAATACATATTATTAAAAGATTCTTAACATAGAATAACAGAGATATAGTAAAATTGGTTTTCTATTCAATAAGGAAATAAGCTGAAACTATAAAATGCAGTGGAAAACAAGCTTGTTGGAATGGTGGTGGCTTATCTCTGAGAAGAGATATGACGACTGCGCTCATTCGCAAGAAGATGATTACAATGAGGCTCTGAAGGCCTTTTTACAATAAACAGGAATGTCAAAAACCCTAGACATCCAAAAAACTAACCCTAGGAGATGAAGCGCCAAAAGTCATGTGGGCCCCGTTTGGGTAAGTTAGTACATCAACTTCCCCGAGTCATAACTTTTGCATCCGATCTTTGTTTTAGGCGCATGATAGCCCGTTGAAAAGGTCTATCCGAGGACTACACATTTTGTTTCTATTTATCAAAAGTCATATTTAATTGTGGCGAGCCCTAAAAACGTTGTTTAGGGCCTCAAAACGACCCTGCAAGTCACGGACCCGAAAACTAAGAAAAAAACTGCCAAACTGGAAAACTGCCAAAATGAACCAGCTGGAATAGGTGGGAGGCCACCGACATCCATCTAGATCAATCTTCCCCCCTTAGGAAGCAATGGTCTCCATTGCGTTGAGTTCCCCCATCAGATGAGGAAATTTCTGCTAAATTTGGCCACGGGTGAGCCACTTGCCTTGGTGCAAGAGCTACCCTACTTTGACAACTCGATAAAGCTGGATCCTTTGTTGTCGGGTGCCCTTGATCTATGTGTCCACAATCTGATCACTGAATTCTGGTTCCATGCAGTCATGTTTGAGCTCTGTTGGTGTCAACTGCTTTGTTATCTCTGAGGTGTCCAATAATGGTGGGAAATATGGTCGAAGGAGAGCCACGTTGAAGACTGGGTGGAGGCCAAGGAAAGGGGGAATGTTGAGAACAAAATCATTATCACCAACATCCTTGGTGATGGTGTATGGCCCATACCATAGTGGGTGAAGCTTCTGATGGGGCCCTGTAAGGCGTTCTTTCTGCAAGTGCAACCAAACTTTGTCGCCCACCTGAAACTTATGTGGCACACGGTGTTGATCATGGCGCTGCTTGTACTTGGAATTGGACTTCTGTAAAATATCATGAACCTGTTGGCAGATGTGATAGATCCACTCAATGAACCAGGTGGCTTTGTCAGCGTCTGGTGGAGTAGGAGACGATTCGACCAAGGTGGTCGCCAGGGGTAGTGCAACATCCATGGGGCCCAATGGTTGGAATCTCAACCCCACCTGAAAGGGGTTGTGGCCATTTGAGCTATGTAGGGCCCGGTTGTAGCTATGTTGGACATAGGGAAGACACTCATTCCATGTGCGAGGATGCTTGGAATTGTACATGCGCAGGATATGTACTATCATCCAATTGACGACCTCAGTTTGGTTATTTGTCTGGGGATGGAAGGCAGTGGATTTGGTGAGCTTGGTATCCATCAGTGACCAAAGGCTCGACCAGAATGTGTTGAGGAACCGACTGTCCCGATCTGAGACAATGGCTTGTGGGATCCCAAAGTGTACCCAGACGCGTTCAAAGAAGAGCTTGGCAGTGGCCTCTGCAATGATGTTCTTCTTGCAGGCGGCCAGAATTGCCATCTTGGAAAAGCGATCAACAACCACAAAAACATAGTCATTTCCCCTCTTGGTGGACGGGAGGCCTGACATGTATTCCATTGAGATGGATTCCCACAACTTGTGAGGAGTAGGCAGAGGGGTGTATAGGCCATGTTTCTTAGTGGTTGGTTTGGAAATAACGTAGGCGATGCAGGACTTGATATACTTACCGACATCCTATCGAAGTTTCGGCGTGCAGATATGTTTCTGCAACAATGCCACTGTCTTTTCGATGCCAAAGTGTCCTGCCACCTAACTGTAGTGAGCTTCCCAAATCAGCTTCACGCGCTCGCTTGATGGAACGCAGAGATTGCCTAAAGGGCACAATAGCCCATCCTGAAGATGGAAATTAGCGACCACTGAGTTTGATCCCAACATTTGGTAGGTAGTGGATAAGTCAGGGTATGTCTCATAGAGGTGGGGCCATCCAGAGGTCTCATGGCCGCAAGAGTCTAGCACTGTGGTGAGTGCCGCGACTGGAGGTCGGCTAAGGAAATCAACAACTCGGTTTGTACTTATTTTTTTATACTTGATGTTGAGGTGGAACTGTTGTAAGTATGTGGACCACTTATGATGGCGATCATTCTGCAATTTTCCTTGGGTTTGCATGAACTATAGTGGCTTATGATCAGTGTGGATGATTGTCTCCTTCCCAATAATGTAATGTCTCCACTGGCGGCAGGCTTGCACAATGGAGTACATTTATTTATTGTAAGTAGGTTACTTACGGACAACATCTGATAGTGTCTCACTATGATACGCCATAGGGTGGTCGTGTTGAGTGAGAATGGCACCCACAACATAGTCTGAAGCATTTGTCTCAATTTCAAAGGGATGTTGCAGGTCCGGTAATGAAAGTACTGGGGATGAGCACAAACTTTGCTTCAATTCATCGAAGGATTGTTGTTGGGATAGGCCCCACACAAATTTTTCCTTACTTCCACCCCTGGTTACTTGGATGAGGGCCCATGCGATATGAGAGAATCCCAACATGAACCTACGATAGAGATTGGTGAGGTCCAAGAAGCTCTAAAGCTCAGTGAGTGTGGTTGGGGATGGCTAGTCACGGATGACCTAGATCTTGGCTAGATCTGTTAATGTTTTATGCTGATATTATAGTTCTTTGCATTTCATAAGATAAGAGCATAA
>SNQJ01S0149179.1:25743-42683 GCA_010110895.2 Picea sitchensis
TACAAAAATAAACAAAATTAGATAACCATTTAAACACATGCCTCCTTGTAGCTCCCATAAATATTTCCAAAATTTGAATATTGAATATCAGAAATAATTCAAATCATATCCAAAACATGTAATAACCACATCATCCCAAAAAAATAGCTTATTGTCCAAAACTTTCTACAGACCATTGTTTTCAACAAATAAATCATAACACATAAATTAAAACCCATATTTGCCACTTTGAGAGGCAATCCTTCTTTTGTCATTGTTGTCCCCTTTGGACTTCCTAGAATTTTCCTTAGGTTGATTCGAACCTTGAGGGTTAATCTCACTAATAACATGGGAGCAAACATCCTTCAGATGCATACGGGAGGACACTGATTTTGATGAGACATTTGAAGGAGATGAGGGGGAGGCAACAGCTTTACCTTTGTCTTGTACATGAGGAACATCAGTTTTAAGTCGTTTGCTAGCATGAGACGACTGAACAGGTGAATGTATAGGGGCAATTTGAACATTAGGATTTACCGGTGGAGGAGGAGGAGGAACTGACAAGTTGGGCCAGCCACGATGGTGGGAAACTGCTAGATTGACAATCTCCTGCCATCCATCATTTTCAGGAACTTCTGGTTACATGGACACATGAGGAGGCACAAGAATATCAGGGATATTTTGAGGCTAGAAGTGAGGCCTCTCTGGTCTAGGTTGAACTATCCCTTGCCCAATCCAATTGAAGAACCCAGCTTGAAACAACTGGTTCAACTCTTGTATATTGGCATCAAAATGAATTGAGAATCTAGGCCTTCTAGGCCCTCTATTCTAGTTACCTCTTCCCCTATTGTTTCTTCCATGACTGCCTCTATTGAAGAAACTCATCCTATATGCAGCAATTCATTAGCAACTAGCCCTTAACAGACCATACATGACATTTTGTTTATATGAAACAAAGTTTGGCTCAGAAATTGACATAAGACCCATGCAATTCAATCCATAATAAGTTATTTAATAATTGCTAAGTGAGCAGGGGGTGAAATAGGGTTCATGGGATATCTGGATGGATTGTAATGAGCGAAAAAATGGTATCATGACAAGGAGTAAGAACACGAGTACTGCTCAACAATTCATTAAAAAAATCACTATGCAATCAGTACCAAAATATATCAGTTGCCACCTATTTATGTGTCATATCTTTACCATTGCCGCACAGAGTGTTTAATTTATTTTATAGAACAGGGCGTGTAAAAATGAAATTTGGATCGTGAGGGGGGTATAATGAGAAAAAGAGTGATAGTATGAGAGGGAATAATACAGATATTGTTCATAAAAAATAATTTAAATCAAACAACAACCATAACTATGTTCAGACCACAATCCAATAAGCATCCACTTTAAAACCAAAATCATTTAACTATCCCTTATTTACAGACAGAATGCTTGATGAATTCAAATAAAATACAATTCATATGCCCATAATACTTCAATTATAGCAGGCTTCGTATATATACCATATTTATGCAATCTCATAATAACACAATTGCCAATTCCATAATTATAACCCTTCAAGCCACAATCTGTTATATTCCAATGCTAAACCCTTTTCCTTTTAAAGCAAAATCGAAATATACATAGTGATTCCAGCCATCCACAACCAACTGTTTATTTCTTAAACTCAAATAAGAACAAGCCCAGTATTAACCTCCAACTGTCAACTTTCCAACACTGATTATCATAATCTATTTGTATTAAAATGCATAATTGGGCCCCGATTCAATTACACACAGGTATGCATTCATATAATCAACACAAGTCTTGATTCGATAATAGCATTTAACCCAAAAAACATGTAACTCTGAGCCTAAGATTCGTGTACATTAAACATGTACGAACTTCCTTCAAAAGAAAATGGTGGGAGACTGTCGGATTGACAATCTCCTGCCATCCATCATTTTTAGGAACTTCTGGTTGCATGGACACATGAGGAGGCACAAGAATACCAAGGATATTTTGAGGCTAGAAGGGAGGCCACTCTGGTCTAGGCTGAACTATCCCTTGCCCAATCCAATTGAAGAACCCAGCTTGAAACAACCGGTTCAACTCCTGTATATTGGCATCAAAATGAATTGAGAATCTAGGCCTTCTAGGCCCTCTATTCTAGTTACCTCTTCCCCTATTGTTTCTGCCATGACTGCCTCTATTGAAGAAACTCATCCTATATGCAGCAATTCATTAGCAACTAGCCCTTAACAGACCATACATGACATTCTGTTTATATGAAACAAAATTTGGCTCAGAAATTGACATAAGACCCATGCAATTCAATCCATAATAAGTTATTTAATAATTGCTAAGTGAGTAGGGGGTGAAATAGGGTTTATGAGATATATGGATGGATTGTAATGAGTGAAAATGTGGTAGCATGACAAGGAGTAAGAACACAAGAACTGCTCAACAATTCATTAAAAAAATAACTGTGCAATCAATACCAAAATATATCAGCTACCACCTATTTATGTGTCATATCTTTACCACTGCCATACAGAGTGTTTAATTTATTTTATAGAACAGGGCGTGTAAAAATGAAATTGGGATCGTGAGGGGGGTATAATGAGCAAAAAAGTGATAGTATGAGAGGGAATAATACGGATATTGTTCATAAACAATAATTTAAATCAAACAACAACCATAACTATGTCCAGACCACAATCCAATAAGCATCCACTTTAAAACCAAAATCATTTAACTATCCCTTATTTACAGACAGAATGCTTGATGAATTCAAATAAAATACAATTCATATGCCTAGAATACTTCAATTATAGCAGGCTTCGTATCTATACAATATCTATGCAACCTCATAATAACACCATTTCCAATTCCATAATTATAACCCTTCGAGCCACAATCTATTATATTCCAATGCTAAACCATTTTCCTTTTAAAGAAAAATCGAAATATACATAGTGATTCTAGCCATCCACATCCAACTGTTTATTTCTTAAACTCAAATAAGAATAGGCCCAATATTAACCTCCAACTGTCAACTTTCCAACACTGATTATCATAATATATTTGTATTAAAACTCATAATTGGGCCCTGATTCAATTACACACAGGTATTCATTCATATAATCAACACAAGTCTTGATTCGATAATATCATTTAACCCAAAAAAACATGTAACTCTGAGCCTGAGATTCGTGTACATTAAACATGTACAGACTTCCTTCAAAAGAAAATGGCGCGAGGCTGCCGAATTGACAATCTCCTTCCATCCATCATTTTCAGGAACTTCTCGTTGCATGGACACATGAGGAGGCACAAGAATACCAAGGATATTTTGAGGCTAAAAGGGAGGCCTCTCTGGTCTAGGCTGAATTATCCCTTGCCCAATCCAATTAAAGAATCCAGCTTGAAACAACTGGTTCAACTCTTGTATATTGGCATCAAAATGAATTGAGAATCTAGGCCTTCTGGGCCCTCTATTCCAGTTACCTCTTCCCCTATTGTTTCTACCATGATTGCCTATGTTGAAGAAACTCATCCTATATGCAGCAATTCATTAGAAACTAGCCCTTAACAGACTATACATGACATTCTATTTATATGAAACAAAGTTTGGCTCAGAAATTGACATAAGACCCATGCAATTCAATCCATAATAAGTTATTTAATAATTGCTAAGTGAGCAGGGGGTGAAATAGGGTTCATGGGATATCTGGATGGATTGTAATGAGCGAAAAAGTGGTAGCATGACAAGGAGTAAGAACACGAGTACTGCTCAACAATTCATTAAAAAGCTAATTGTGCAATCAATACCAAAATATATCAGCGGCCACCTATTTATGTGTCATATCTTTACCACTGCCATATAGAGTGTTTAATTTATTTTATAGAACAGGGCGTGTAAAAATGAAATTGGGATCATGAGGGGGGTATAATGAGAAAAAAAGTGATAGTATGAGAGGGAATAATACGGATATTGTCCATAAAAAATAATTTAAATCAAACAACAACCATAACTATGTTCAGACCACAATCCAATAAGCATCCGCTTTAAAACCAAAATCATTTAATTGTCCCTTATTTATAGACAGAATGCTTGATGAATTCAAATAAAATACAATTCATATGCCCGGAATACTTCAATTATAGCAGGCTTCGTATCTATACAATATCTATACAACCTCATAATAACACCATTGCTAATTCCATAATTATAACCCTTCGAGCCACAATTTGTTATATTCCAATGCTAAACCATTTTCCTTTTAAAGCAAAATCGAAATATACATAGTGATTCCAACCATCCACATCCAACTGTTTATTTCTTAAACTCAAATAAGAATAGGCCCGGTATTAACCTCCAACTGTCAACTTTCCAACACTGATTATCATAATCTATTTGTATTAAAATGCATAATTGGGCCCTGATTCAATTACACACATGTATTCATTCATATAATCAACACAAGTCTTGATTCGATAATAGCATTTAACCCAAAAAACATGTAACTTTGAGCCTGAGATTCGTGTACATTAAACATGTACAGACTTCCTTCAAAAGAAAATGGTGGGAGACTGTCGGATTGACAATCTCCTGTCATCCATCATTTTCAGGAACTTCTGGTTGGAAGGACACATGAGGAGGCACAAGAATACCAGGGATATTTTGAGGCTGGAAGGGAGGCCTCTCTGGTCTAGGCTGAACTATCCCTTGCCCAATCCAATTGAAGAACCCAACTTGAAACAACTGGTTCAACTCCTGTATATTGGCATCAAAATGAATTGAGAATCTAGGCCTTCTAGGCCCTCTATTCCAGTTACCTCTTCCCCTATTTTTTCTGCCATGACTGCCTCTATTGAATAAACACATCCTATATGCAGCAATTCATTAGCAACTAGCCTTTAACAAACCATACATGACATTCTGTTTATATGAAACAAAGTTTGGCTTAGAAATTGACATAAGACCCATGCAATTCAATCCATAATAAGTTATTTAATAATTGCTAAGTGAGCAGGGGGTGAAATAGGGTTCATGGGATATATGGATGGATTGTAATGAGCGAAAAAGTGGTAGCATGACAAGGAGTAAGAACACGAGTACTGCTCAACAATTCATTAAAAAACTAACTGTGCAATCAATACCAAAATATACCAGCTACCACCTATTTATGTGTCATATATTTACCACTGCCATACAGAGTGTTTAATTTATTTTATAGAACAGGGCGTGTAAAAATGAAATTGGGATCGTGAGGGGGGTATAATGAGCAAAAAAGTGATAGTATGAGAGGGAATAATATGGATATTGTTCATAAAAAATAATTTAAATCAAACAATAACCATAACTATGTTTAGACCACAATCCAATAAGCATCCACTTTAAAACCAAAATCATTTAACTGTCCCTTATTTACAGACAGAATGCTTGATAAATTCAAATAAAATACAATTCATATGCCCAGAATACTTCAATTATAGCAGGCTTCGTATCTATACAATATCTATGCAACCTCATAATAACACCATTCCCAATTCCATAATTATAACCCTTCAAGCCACAATCTGTTATATTCCAATGCTAAACCCTTTTCCTTTTAAAGCAAAATCGAAATATACATAGCGATTCTAGCCATCCACATCCAACTGTTTATTTCTTAAACTCAAATAAGAACATGCCCAGTATTAACCTCCAATTGTCAACTTTCCAACACTGATTATCATAATCTATTTGTATTAAAACTCATAATTGGGCCCCGATTCAATTACACACAAGTATTCATTCATATAATCAACAAAAGCCTTGATTCGATAATAGCATTTAACCCAAAAAACATGTAACTCTGAGCCTGAGATTCGTGTACATTAAACATGTACAAACTTCCTTCAAAAGAAAATGCCCAACAAAAGACAGAGTCAAAATAGTGCCCGAGGAGAACAGAACCAAGACGTGCCCGAGAGAACAGAACCAAGATGTGCTCAATGGACCAATCACACACATGTGACTTTTAAACCTTGTTGGGACCAAGATCGTGTTAGGGATTAACACAACAATGGAGGTAAGAGTAAATAGCTTGACCACATGAGATAATATTTGAGACACAGATATTTCGTGCTCTTTTAAAAACTTTATTGCAGAGAGGTACAAGAGATGGCTCGATCAAGGAAGAGTCTTCGAAAACATAGAGAGCTCGTGCCCCTTTTTTTTTTAAACAAGTTGTCACAAAGAAGTAACAATAGATAATCAAGGAATAATGTTTGAAGAAACAGAGAGCTTATGCCCTTTCCAAATTCACCACTGACACATAATTTTTAACTCAAAATCTTGACAGTGAGGGTAACCAAACATAACAGTTAGCCACCTCCAATGGATAACGAGAGAGGTGAATTCTTATAAACATTGTGGAAAGAATGCTCGAGCACAACCCGTGGTCAACCCAACACATATATAGGCTTCCATTCAAAGTTCTGGGCGATACAAACTCAACTATGCAATCCTTCAAGCACGATGCTAGTGAGGGTAATGCCATGACAAATGATAGCTCGGACTCGATCCAAACAAAGCAAGAACTATGCAACTCTTAACAGTTTGCATTGCAATTCAGACGAACGAACATAACAACGACTGAGGTGAAAAGGAGTGATAGCACCTAATACCCAGACTGGTGGTAAAAACCGTGCAATAAAAAATCAGAGCTTGTTACACCATTATCATAATTTTCCACAGAGAACCAGAGTAAAACTCCAAGCTGACCGACATATTTTACACCAAAAAAACCAATGCACAGGCTACCCACAACAATAAAATCCATTATTTTCCTTTAAAACGCCAACAGTCTAGATTATTCACAGAAGAAACCATAAGCACAGCACTGATACATAGTCAAAACTTAAGAAAAACACAGACCTCATGCAATCCTGAGCCAAAAAATCGATTCATAACACAGAGGGACCATCATGGATGGAAAGTAAAGGAGCCATACCTGGAAAAACCGCTTGAGGGAAGAGTTGGACTTATTTTTCTTTCAAAACCAGAAATCGCGAAGCCTCCACAACCACCATGGCCGAAAAACCAAATGCAACTATGGCTAGGGTGACAGGGTCGAGGGTTGTTTGAGTGACGTGTAGTAAATGCACGTCACTTCCTCCCCCAGCCCTATTCAATTCAACATACAAGCCATCCATACACCATAACATCAACCATTAATTCAAACAACATTCATTGATATATCCAATGCTATATCCATTGCATAGTCCGCCACCCTAAGTCGTGTCAAAACATTTAACAACCATATGCTATAACGTTACCATATATGTCTCACAAATAATCCTTTAATCAAGCGCATAAGTCTAGCAGCTAGGTCCATCACCCGTCATTTGTGTCAATCATATATACCTTAAGGTTTGTATATAATATGTTTTCCTTTTGTTTAAGCTCCCACATCATCACATTATACTTTTGCATAAGATCATATATAAAATAATTAATCAATGTTTAATGCATAAACATAATACCTGTAAAAAATGATTCTTTTATCCATGGTACTGCCATGAGTTGGAAGTGACCATCAAAACCATCTAGCAATAACACATTTGACCAACCATATTATGTTTCCATGATGAATAAAACCATGACTTGCATCATCAATTGTAGAAGACTGTGTCGGTATCATTATAACAACAAACAAAAATATAGGCGTAACACATCCATCATAGCGCCACTAGTCTACAAGGGGGTCCCACCTACTAGTTAATTATTATTATTATAAATAAATAATAGAGCTTGGCAATCATTTGCGAGCAGTATTCATCATTGCGATTTTAAGCGTCAACATGTACATTATGCATCCCCATAAATTCTCGGTCTCTTGTTGCCACCCTTTTTTAGTTGCATTTCAAAGGGATTGTTCCAGAATTGACTCATGGAATCTAACATGGAATACAACCTGAGTGGGCTTAATGGTTAAGAACACATGTTTTCTTCTTAGAGGTCACAAGTTCAAATCCAGAGGGGGGTAGGGTATGTATACCTTCGTAGACTTTAACAGTCAAATACATGTCTGAAGGGGGTCCCTTGTCCCACAAACAAGGGGGTCTCATACACCAATTTGGTGTCTGGCTTAGTAGTGACCTTAAAAAACAATTACTATTATTATTTGATAAATTGCATTTGTTTCAATGGGAAACATTCCATATCAAGCAAACTATGACCATTAAGCATACTTGAACCCTGATTTCTGATACATTGAGAAGTAGAAAAATGACACTTGGTTTGATTTTGAAAAGCACGCGTCTTCTAAACAACCACTTATTTTCCATTTTAAAAGCATATGTTCATTATTTTCAGGATAATAACCCATTTCATATCTTATTCTATGTGTTTTACGTTTTGCTTCATGCCAAGTTAAATCCCAATCCAAAAAGAAGTATGGTACATGTCCTTGTTGCCATTCTCATGCTTATTTTGACTGCATCTCTATGTGAAGTATGGTATATTCACGATTCTCATGCCATTCTCATGCTTATTGCCAGAAAACATAGTTTTGTCAAATGTCAACCTTTTAAGTTAAAAGTCAAGTGAGGTTAAGGAGCATGCTTAACGTTTTCGAAGGGTGAGTATGGTATATTCACGATTTTGGTTTCCATCTTGTTAAAGAGCGTCTCTTTCTTAACCCTTCCTTGGCCTCCAATATTACTTTCAAGTTTAATATGTTAGCTACTTGTCTCTTCGCAAATTCCAGATCTCTTTTTTTCTATCAACTTTCCTCACACTACCAGAATTCAAACTATTAGTATGAAAATTATAAATTTGTGAAAAAAAAGCTAATTTAAAAGATTGATTTGCAACTTTAAATAAAATTGAAATTAAAAAATAACTCCAATTACATAAAATATTAACTTTCAGATTAAACGCAAATTCTTGTAAGTGATATTGATTATGAGATATTATATAATTAGTTTGGAAAATTGTTGTCATGATCAATCAAATATATAGTGATTTACCTAACATAGCATTAAATGTGTTTTAAGCATAAATTTGTCTTAATCAATTATCGTTTNATTCTTGTAAGTGATATTGATTATGAGATATTATATAATTAGTTTGGAAAATTGTTGTCATGATCAATCAAATATATAGTGATTTACCTAACATAGCATTAAATGTGTTTTAAGCATAAATTTGTCTTAATCAATTATCGTTTTTTATAAACAATCTTAAGAAAGAAAGAGGTACAGGTATCAAATACAAGAAAGTCTAATATATTTTGATTTCATGTAACAAATAAAATTGATGTTTTAAAGATATTGATAAAATTTATAGGTAGATGATGATCAATTTCATGAAAATCACAAATTCATCTCATTCATATATATATATATATATATATATAATTTATTTTTTTTAAGGAAAATTTAAAAGGGAAACATAAGGGATGCATCTCTACATTTATGGATGGCATCTCTAGTAAATTTATCATTGTAAACTAGTGCATTTCACCTAGGGGGATTTGAATAGAGAAATTACTCACACAAAACTAGCCAAATGCCCAACAACATTGGCAACAATTGATTAAGTTGACATGTGTGTGTGAACTTTGTGAGGAAACATAGGGGATGCTTCCCCACATTTGTGGATGAAATGCCTAGTAAACTTGTTGACGTAGACTAGTGTGTCCAACCCAAGGGAATTTGAACTAGGCACCTACTTCACATAATAAGTCAATTTCCCAACAACAATGGTTACACAAGGTAACCCCTTAGGCTATGTTCAATAAAATTGTATAAAACAACATAGTTATTAATATTAATCACAATAATGCAATTTTCAATATGATATCAAATTAGGTAGTATCCAAATATTGATGCATTAAGTGTATTTTCGATATCATATCAATCGATATATTTTATGATGTTAATCAATATTCATATGTGGATATGTGGATCTAAGTGTTGATATTGTTTTCCAAGAAAATAAACGTATATTTAATATTTGGGCTATATGGATTGCAAGAAAAGAAATGTCATTCCAAGTGTCAATTGACATATTGTAATTTTCCATATCATATCAATTTAAGTGTTCTTCATATGTTGATCGATATATTTTATTTTTAATATCATATTGAATGAAATAGTTTATGATATGAATGCACAATAAGAGGTTTATCAATAAATTGAATGTTATAATAATTGTATATTATATAATCAATTTATAATTATCAAATGTTTATGTCAATGTACATATCTAACACTATATCATCCAATCGAATACTATCAAATACTTTGTCAATCAACATATGTTTCTCTATGAAATACACCAATTGATATCATTTTACTATATTGTATGAAATACACCAATTGATATCATTTAATTATATTGAATGATATGTGTTGTATCAATATTTTTGTAACATCTAGATATTCAAAAAAAATAGATGGAAATTAGAGTTTAATATTATTACATCTTAGTTATTGACATCTTTTTGACATCACACTATGAAGGAAAAAATAAATAGGTAGAAAGTGAGATGGATAATGAATAGACATGATTATTGTTAAAAATAATTAAAAAGTACCTAGGCAAGTGTTTCTCATCACCTAGGCGCCTAGGGGGTGGGAAAGTGCCTAATGTGGACCCTTGTCATTTAATTTATGAGAGATGAATTAAAATTTGACTTTATGACATAAGTGAAGGGGGTGAGTGAATGGACACTCAATCTCATCCACTCATCTAATCCAATCTCAACCGTTGGATTATGAAACCCCTCACATTCCCTCATTGAGTCAACTAGGGTTAGGGAGGCACCCTCCATCTTCATTGTTAATGTGATTTGGAGAAAGATTGAGAGAGTGAGGTCGAGTTGAAGCAGAGAAAAACATTTTTATGAAAGTGGCACGGATTCCAAGACAGAAAAAGTACAGCATGCAAATCGAGGAGAAGGTACAATATACCTGGGTTGTATAGTATGGATTTTTGGGGAGGTCGTATAGTAGAAAATGGCACAGAAATCTAGGAGGTTGTACTATTGATTTCTGAGACAAAGAGGGCACAAATTTCAAGGCTGTCATATAACAGTTTTGGCACAGAAATCGAGACAGCAGAAGGAGGCACGAATTTTTGGAAAATTCTATACAGTCTGTACAGCTAGGAGGCACAAAAATCGAGGGTCGTACAACTCTATTTTATGGGTACAAATTTCAAGAATTTGTGGGCACAAATTTTGAGGAATATGTGGCTCAGATTCTTAGGAGGAACCTTGGCACGGTTTACGATATAAATCTGTAATTTTTGTTGAAGATAAATTTTTGTTGTAACAGAAGATTTCTCTGAGTTCTGAAATAATAAAAATTCCCTCTCTCACTGGTTTTCCCCTTGTGGATTTTTTCCAGGGTCACTATTAGACCAAAAATCTCTGTGCATTTAATTTTCTGAATATGGTGTTGCTGATATAAATTTATTTCTGCATTAAATGTTGTTCAGAATCCTCATATTTCAGTTCTGAAATTTTGTTTATATGTTGAGTATTGATGGTTGTCATAAAACTGGGTTTTGGGCATTAAACATTGAGAAAAATCAGCAAGACTTGAAACTGGGTGGGGTCTAAAAATTTACAATCATTACCTCAACTTCAAAGTTGATCCTAGTCCTCATGTACCTAAAATCCCCTTGAGTAGCATAATGCACAAAACCTCATGCTATGGTTGCCCATAGCTAGCGGCATTGTTGAAAATTTGGCTCACTCTCCTTTAGTTATGTCAACATTAGAGGTTTTTCATACTGACCCTTCCTAGTGAAAGGCATTGTTTATAGTTATTGGGTATTTCAATCCTTTAGACACATAGTTAATCATATTTGACTTGGACAATGAAAAATCGTGTCTCCCTCATCTTGTTGCTTTTTATATTCCTATCACTATCAATGATTTTATCATTCACCAATGCATGGTGGATGAGAGAGCTTCCTCTTACATTGTGTCCTACACAATTTGGAAGAAATTGGGATCTCTTGGCCTTATGTTATTGATAATCAAACTAAGATCCTTTAATAGTAAGTGATTCCAACCATAAGGACCTTTTCCTAACCTATCTATTGAGTTAGCTAGGAAAATTGCCTTGATCAATGTAGAAGTTGTTAATGCCCCATTGGATTGCAACATGCTACTTGGGTGTAACTATATGAATGCTATGAAGGTATTAGCCTCTTTATTACTATGCCTCTTGCAATTCCACCATGGAGGGAAATTTGTCACAATAAACCAACTTACATATTATGAAATCCACACAACATCAATCTAGGCAACATTCTACTCTTTGTAGGTGGCACTCAGTCCATCCATATTATTTTGGATGTTGGCCTTGATGTTTTCAAGGACTCATTGGTGGTTAGGGTGTACCATGGTTCACCTCCCCAAGTTAATTACATAGCTTCACCCCTCATCCTCATAATCTCCACTCCTCTTGAGCATAAGCCTTTGTAACATGGACCTCCTTGTTTAGCCTTAGGCCTAGAGACTTGTTCCTAGGGTTGATCTAAGAAGCATAATAACTCGGTACCCACTTCCCTCATTAGTGGCTTACCTCCCATTTGAAAATGGATCTCCATCATTAATTCTTGATTGAATGGTTCCTCTTGGCATTCAACTCCAACTCATATATTTACACCCAAAAGGACTCTACTTGTACCTTGGACCCCACATTCATTATTAGTGGGCTAATTTGCATACCACAATGGATCTCCGTCATTGATCATTGACCATACAATTTTTATCATGCTCTAGTTCAACGCTTTTGTTTGTATTGTGGAGAATCTACTTGTTGGCAGTAGTGATTCAGATTAAAAGGTGCAATTTTTGGACTTGTATGTCTTCCATTTTCTACATAATTGAGCACATGCATGGCAAGTCCCATACAACCTTGGGCCCTATTTACTCCAATTGTGTGCCCATGTTGGGCCACATAACTCCACTCTATTTAGGATATGTTTTGATGCATCATTATCGTGTTCTTCACTATAACATGTGCATCCATGGTCCCATTCAATTGATATAAGGTTTGACTTGATCCATGGGTATGTGTGTGCCTACCTTGTATAGAATAGTCATATATCGTGACCTTCATTGTGTTTTTAAGTGGTATCAATCAACTCTTTGGTTAGGGCTCTCCTTATTGTGGCTTTATCAAATCCCTTATGAAGACAATAGCAAAAGATGTATTTTGGCCATGGATTTTCCTCCTACCCTCATACATCAAGGAGCTTTTATTAGCACTTGAATTGTGTCCCCATGCAACAATACACGTCAATTATCAAATGCATTCAAGTGTATTTTAAGTGGTAAAGTATGTAATTATTATTGGATTTATTTGGGAAAAATGTAAGTCCAAATAATGTTCTCATGTGACATCATTTTCCACTACCTCAAGTGACCTACTCTCATGAGTGATAGCTGACTTGCACTCATAGGACATGAGACAAGATATATTCCACCTCCCACTCCACTAGCCTTGAGTGGGAGGTGATGTTTCCATCCACTTCCACTTCTCATCCTACTATGAATGGAATCTTGCATCCCCATTAGCAATATCTCTTCAACCTCAATGGTTAGGATTTCCCCAATTCAATTATATATAGAGCATCACTTCCACTATTTTATCCATCTCTAAATTTGCAGGTTTATGATACTATATTTACCATTGATTAATCTATCCACTCTCACTTGTTATCTCTCTCCATTTATCTAACATTATGTTGTTGAAATTATACTATTGAATTGAAGAAGAAAGAAGGGACATGTTGCTAGATTTGGAAGAACCCAAGTTGAGGATGGACCCCCAAGGAGGGGTGATTTGAGGCTACTTTCACCACATATAAAGGTCATTTGTTTTGTAGTTCCTCTTTGTTTGGTTAACAAATATTTACATCATTTTTCCTTCCATAAGAAATCCAGTACATCGATTTGATTATAATCAATAAGTAGAACTGGTTTTTGGCAAACTAGTTCTAAGTAGGAGTCGATATATTTTTAATGGTGGCTATCTTATTGTGTATAAATCCCAAGTGAGCCCATTGAAGCCTATTGATTAATGTTAGTGTATAAAGGTCCATCTTTAGTCTTTTTCCTTTCTTCTCTTGTCTCTTGTATATTCTATACTTAGCCATTTTTCTTTACAAAATGCAAGTTGCGGAACAAGCTACCACCAAGTCCACAGATCCGCAAACCCGCAAGACTGTAATCATTTATTTTACCCCACTCGATGGTCTTGACACTTAGCCATTTTTCTTTGTTACGGGAGACCAAACTATCCCTCACCGTGCAAATATTCGAGTCCAACAACCTACAAACCCACAACACTTAAAAAGACCTTTCCTATTTTTTGCATCATTCATAATGCACCTTTTATATTTTTCATACTTAACCAATTTCATGATTTTGGATTCAGGGTCCCACCTTTGAATACATTTACCTTTTCCCTAGACCCGCAACCCCATATCCCACATTTCCACACTCTCTAGAATGACTTACCCATTTTCACAACCCGCAAAATTGACCCCTTTTATTACTTAGCATAATTATTCAATGCGGGGATGTGGGAGTCCCTCATATCTCTCCTTTCATTCCCATACCACACAATCTCACATTTCCACATTCACCATAATACACTTTCCATCCCCCACTTCACACTTCCATACTTAACCATTTTTTATCCCCCCGATACAATATCACCATTCTCGATGACATTTGTTTCCCACCACCACATCAATCGCCACTTGTGTGAATATAATATTTTTATTAAGTGATGTGACTTTCGTAAAATATTTGCAATAAATCTAAAATCAGACCATGCAAATTGGAAACTTTGAAATAAGAGATACAACAATTGATAATCAAGGCAATACGTGGTAAAAATAAATAAAGAATTAAATGCCATGCTGTAAAATATTATATTGATAGGAGCGCCACCTATTCATAAAAAAGGAAATATGTGTAAAGGCATGTGAAATAAAAAGGAAGGACTTGTATTGTGGTGAGACTATCAACACCCGTGGACGTGAAGACCACTGGTTTCAGTGGTCCCAGGTATATAAATGGTACTTCTCTCTCCCACCAGAATAAAAGGAATTGAACAAAGTCTGTAGCTCGGGAATTGCATTGGTTGGGTGCATACCAGAGGTAGTTGATTTTAAAGAGTTAGTCCTCTCGTGTGATGACAAGTTTGATACAGAGAGAATAATAATCCAAATACAAGGAAAAACTTTGATTTCTTTGTCCCCTTCAGTGAAGGATTTTTTGAAGCTTTGGAAGAGTTTGATGCTTTGAGACTTTATGGATTCCAGGGGAAACCATTTTTATTACCATTTTACTTTTCTGACATACTTTTCATCATTGAAGTGTGTAGACGGTACAAATATTGGGCACATTTATTCAATGAGAAAAGGAAAAAATAATTTATCCCACTACCATGGAGAGTTGGAAAGATATTTGTGAAGCATATCTCTCATTTAGATGAATATGCAATTCAATTTGACCACCTTAGTTTGAAGGAAGCCCATGCCATTCAAGTTTTTGATCCAAAATATTTGTTTTCTGCACATATGTCTTTAGTTGGGCATGCTTCATATTTCAGTAAGTCTGTGAAATTTAAGGAAGGAGGGGGAGATAACCAGAATCTTCCTGAAGCATATATTGAAAACACCCTAAATGGTATTGAGGAATTGGCTAGCACAAATGAGTACTACAAGCAACGGGGTAGAGAGACAACAAATAAAAACCCAAATTCACCTAATGTGTCGCATAAAATTACCTCGGAAAATATCAAACCTCGAAGTATTGGTCAATAACAAAGAAGGTCATCCACTGAAAACTCAGATGATGGTGGAGACAACGACCCTACTAAGAAGACGATTGAAAAACGTCACACTGTTCATACTTCCACAAAAAGAAAAAGAGAAGTTCAAAAAGAGGGACAAGAATTACCTGAAATTTAAGGGAGTCTCAAAGATATGGAAGTTGATGATGTGAAAGAAGAGCCAAGCAGAGAAAAACAAAGGATGATTGAAACAAGGGTTGTTGTTGAAGAACTGGACTCTCAAGAGCCAGAGATATTTGAAGAAAAGTCTGTCACTTTTCACCACACACCCTACCATAAAAATTCCAAAAACTTGTTAATTGAAAAAGTGAGCTTGAAAAATAAAAAGGTTTTAGAAAAGTGGAAATCAAAGATCGACTTTCATGGGGTTCCACCCTTAAAAATCGCATAATTTAATTATGCAACTAGAGAAGCCTTGAAGGAGTCTATTTGTGATATAGAAAAAGAAAAAATAAAGAAATTAGAAAAATCTCTGATTCCAAAACCTTTATTTGTTGATCCCATCACTGCAATACAACCAATGTGCAGTCTTGAAGATGTACCAGAAACCAGTTCTAGATTAGAAGGTTCATTGAGTTTACTAGTGGCTATAAGAAAATACATTGGAGATAGTATTAAGAAAATAATAGCCTTAATCCTTGAGATATGGGAATTAGCACAAAGCTTAACTACTTTCTCAACAAGGGTTTTACACTTCAAAGAGTATCTCTAAAAATATTTGGAAAATAATGAAGGTTTCTACAAGGAAGTAGTGGGTATGTTTGTGGTGAAGGTTTCAAGTTTAAGTGAGCTACACAGAAGATATAAAAACCTTCCCTCTAAGACTCGCATGAAAAAAATCAATGCTTGTTGGCTAAAGAGAATTAAATGGTAAAGGGAATTGTTTTCTGAGTGTGATATCATTAACATTAAAAGAGGTGATATATTCTTAAAACTTGTTAATTTGAATAAGGAATTAAAGGTCCCACATTTAATTATGAATACAATACTTTTATCAAGGGAGCAATTACAAGAGCAATTGGAAGCCTTAAAAGTTGCTTGGGAAAATGAATTTAGTGATTCAATTGAGTTCTATGAAGAAGAAA
>SNQJ01S0149181.1:0-22293 GCA_010110895.2 Picea sitchensis
TCCACTTACCAAAGGTTTCAATGGATTGATTGAAATGGCATAGTTATAACACATGTGCGTTGTGATTTGTATAGTTGAAAGCGTCGGCGGTTGTACCTTGGCAATAACTATTATGCATGGCCAGTGAATAGCTCCACCACCTTTGCACGATGTCATTAATGCCTATCCCTTATCCCTATTTCACCTCTGTTAGCTCGGGTAACCCTTCGTGCACTCTGCTCCTGTGTATGATATGATTCAAACCCTGGACTTACCGTGTGCTCTTCTCCATGGCACCGGTGGTGTGAATTGAGCCGAACGGTAGCCAAGCCTTGTTGTTGTTCGACAATGCACGAAACGACTTAGAGGATAGTGGTTGGCTCACTTTTGTACAATGATTCAAGGGATTTAATCTATTTTTTGCACAACAATTCGGCCTGACTTTTGATGGCTGTAGAGCCAAGGTGGGTGACATTCAGTTGGAAATCAATGAAGAGTTCATTAGCTCTACCACCAGGTTAGCAGCCATGGGCCAACGATAGTTCAAAAACTCTAAAGTGGAGGAGGTGCCATGGCCACTACTGTTCGTCTCACGAAAGGTCACATCCTGTGACAGAGGTATGCCCATCTCCACGCTTAAACCAAGATGGCATGATCTTTTAATGGTGGTTAAACAATTTGTGACCTGTGAGGGTCGATATGGACTCGTTTTCCTTTATCACCTTCGACTGTTAATGAATTTTATAGGGTATCCATTGAATATTCCTTTTTACTTCCAGTGTAGCCTTTACAAAATGTCAAAAAGGTTTAAAAGAGAAAAGGCCGATAGTAGCTTGTTCCACCATGGCCTAATCAGACTCATCGTTATTCATCACTTGAATCTCCATGGTGATAGCTGGCAAGATTTTATCTCTCGGAATGGTTTTGATGATACACAGGCTGTCCAAATTGACAAGCATGTGGTTAATGAAACCAAGGTCGAGCCACCCGTGCCCTTCTGTGTCCTACTGCCCTCTCCTAAACCCTCGGTCGACCCCGATATTGACTTACCTGACATTTTAGCAAACAAGGTTGAGGCTATTAAAAAGCTTGTAAGCAAAAAGGCCAAGGCAAACCCTATTGTTGATGGAAAAGGTAAAAACAATGCTCGGCTTATCTCGAGAATGGCTAGAAATAAACCTAAACTTAGCGTTGATCAGAAGCCTATAATCCTTAGCGAAGATTCTGACTCTGACATCGAATGCTTCCTAGCTAGTGAGTACCCTTACTCACAGGATCTGTGCTCCGAACCACCCTATGATTTCGTTTTTAATCTACCCCCTTGCCTAAGGAACAATCCCAGTTACCCAGGGATCAAGCTACATAACGAAACCCTCGGCAATGTAACCAAACCCTCACCTTCTTTTTCGAAGCCCGGACAGTCGTCATGTGACCAATGTGATGCGTGGTTGGAACGATACTATATAGATGTTCCCTTACTTCAATCGAAAATCAAAGCGTTGGAAAACCAAGTTACAGTGTTGACTAGTGAAAGGGACAAGCTTCGAGCAAACGATAAGAAGCAGAAAACTACTGGCTCCATCATTTTTAGGAACGTTGAATTGGCTACAGCCGTTGTCAACTCCAAAATGTCATGATCAAGCTGTTTGCTCGTGATCCAGGTATGAATTTAGGTATCAATTTCATTTTGTGAATTCCTCGGATTAATATAATGATTTGAGTTTGGTTTTCAAATAGCTCTGTCATAATGTTGTTCATCTTGTACATTGTTTTCTCTTTTCTAAAATTAAATGAAGTTTTGATTTGGATAGACGATTTGCTCATTCACAGTTTAGCGATTGATTGGTTTTCGTTGGATTTGATTCAATTGTTTTTTGGTATGAGTTAACAAAATTGATGGTTTGCTTTTGATTGGATTTGTTTGTATCTAATCTGAACAAGAGATTTTCATGCTAAATTAAGAGCATGATCATGTTTTGGTTTGGTATGATTTCGTTATGATTAGTTTGTATGCTGTGATTTTGGAACGACTTCGTGAATTTGAATTGACGTGATGTAATCTTCTAAATTAGGTATACAATTCTGATTGACTCTGATTTGGAAAGAACGACTCTGTTGCGTATGAAAATGATATTCTCATTTAAGCCTGTACAAAAGATATCTACACCCGAATCATGGAGCGGTTTTGATTCACAACGACTATGTTAAGCTCCAACTATTTGATTTTCTCTTGTCTTGATTGGATTATTGTGTATCTTCAGTTAGTATGATCAATTTTATGAGTTGTATTCATATAAAAAATAGACTTGATTGCAGCTCTGTTAATTCTAATTTTCAAACGAGTTTGTTAACTCGGATCGACTTATGTTATTTCTGTCAAATTCGTATGAGGAAATTCAGGTAATAGTCGTTTTAAAATGAATTCAAGAAATGATTTCGTGAATGATTTTGTCTGCCCCAATTTGCAATAACAAACGATCGGACAACTCTTACGAAACCTGTTATCAATTGATTGATCTCGTTATGATTTTGTTTATGACAATTTACGCACCAGTTTTGATTTGATTCGCTCATGGCATAGATCGTTTGTTATGTTAATACAGTTATGTCGATTTGAAAATGATCTTGCTTTTTTTTATATGGATTTGATCGTGTTCCCTATTGACGAGGCAACATAACGATGGCCTAGGATTGGTTTAACTGTATCGATTTCAATTGGTTATGAATCGATTTTATTACTGTCGGTTATCCAACATGATTTCGTTTACCCAATTTTGTGACAACAAACGAAACATGGTACACACATCTCTGTAGTCATTTGATTGATCTCTGTCTTGTTTTGATCTCAAACTAGTATAATGATTTCAATTTGAATGATTCGTTTGTCTTTCAAATAAGCTATTAGATGCTTGTTAATTATTTTAAAGATTTGAATTGATTTTAATGTTGATTCTGTGTCTGATTTAGACCAGCTACAAAATCACAAGATTCTGTAGCTAGTATATAGAATTAGATTTTTATCACTTTCTTTAACAAAATATCCTCCTAACTTGTTCATTTTTTACCCCTTTCAGGTACATTCAAATTGCATTGGACATGCTGGGACAATCTAGGAGATATTTGTGTGATTTAGTTTTTATTTTAGGTTCCTAGTTTAGTCAGATTTGGGATATCTTCCCATATTTTATGTAAACAGTTTTGATAACTTCCACAGGGATTTTTTACCCTGTGGAAGGTCTTTAAATACTTATTATTTTGTGTAATAAGGGCATCCTCACTTGTGGGAGAACCAGGCTATGGATTTCTAATACAAACTGAGATGAGAGTTGATGTTATTGCTACAGCTTTCGCTTTCATAATATCAATATTTTGTTTCTAGTTTATGCATGTCTCTTTGCAGTTGATTATAGACTACTTTAGCTATCATAGTCTATTGCAGAATGATATGATTTAATTAATGTCTTATCCATATCTGATTTATTTCATTACTTAAAAATACAACAATTACTTTGTTTCAGTTAATGAATCACAGATTTCTCTTCTTCGTTAATTGAATCATTTCGTATAGATCTTTGCATACGGGTTTATCTAACTGTAAAGATTTATAAATCATAAGATTGTTGTAAATTTTTTATGTCTTGTTTGTCCTGTAATCATATTTGAAGAGCACTGTAGCTTTCTGTTTACAAGGAGTGCCTGGATAATTCGGTGCGGGTTTCCTCCCTCCGATCAGCTAAGACAATCATTACATACAGGACAAACCTGGAGCATTTCTCCAGGTCAGTTTGTGATTTATTTGTTATTTAATTTGTTAGTATGATATTAATAGTTTAGTTAGATATATGTTTAGTTTAGATTTGTAGTTATAGTTAGTATATTAGTTGTTTAGTTTAGTTAGTTTTTGTTTTATTTCTTGTTCATAAAATTATAAAATCAACAAAAAATATCTCCCTCTGTCTTAGGGCAGAATATAAATGAGTTTTTCAGGTTTTCATTCAAATCTGTAAATTGTTAATATTGTACATTTTGTGAATAAGTTTTATTTMCGTTAGTAGTTATATATTTGATTAGTTAGAGTTAGTATAGTATTAATTAGTAGATATAGAATAGTTAGATTAGTTTATTAGTTTGTTTTAATAGTTATTTTTAGTTAGATTAGTTAGTTTAGAGTAGTTTTCTTTTTGTTTTCTTAGGACTTAGATCGGCTAACAGAGCTGCTAAAACCGTCAGGGTGGTTCATCCCAAACGACTTGGGTTATTAGACAACCCCAGACCGGTTCCACTCTCTCAGTTGACGGACGGTCAATTTCGCCCGTCAACAAATGACACTAGAAGGAGGGCCTGAAATTAATTAATGGCACGAGGCGGTCGCAAGACTCCTCCACCACCTAATCACTCACCTATAGTGACTAGAAGCCATTCAAACGATAATATTCCCCTTCAAACATTAACTACTTCAACCGACGATCCACAGATCATAGTTGAGCCAACAACCCCTAATCCTATAGGTGGTGACATACAAGAAATTATCCGTCAATATCTTATAAAAACACATAGTGCCTTAGCCTGTTTGAGGAAACCTAACTGACCGTGGGGCCAACCTTTGGACTTCTCTGATATCATAGAACAATTAGGAGGCACTGACCTTACTGTGAATCCTATAGATCCAATCCTAAATCCTGCTGCAGGAGGATATGGGATACCCCCTTCACCATCTCCATCATCTCCTTCCTCTTCTAGAGGAGATTCCCCTTACGAAGGAAATTCCCCTTATCATCCTTCCACACCCACTACCCCAATGGCAAATCAGAACAACCCTGCTAGACCTTGGATTGATCAGGATGCCGTAGCTGTACCCGGAGCTCAACATCCTTTACCTAAACACCCGGAGAAATGGCTTCCCAAGTTTGACCCTGACTCAAAACAGATCGCTGAAGATCACATTAAAAATTTCATGTTAGTCATAAGACTCCGCAATGTCGAACATGAAGACGTTGTCTGTAGTTTGTTCCCCTATACTTTCGAGGGCAATGCATCCACATGGTACTTTTCCCAGCAACCCCATACCATCGTGTCTTGGGAAAAGTTTGAGTCATGCTTTTTGGAAAAGTTCGGAGACGGTAAACCTTGGAAAGTCCTAGTCATGGAACTTTCTAGCTTAAGAATGAACCCAAAAGAAAAAGTTAAAGACTTTAATCAAAGATTCTTAACACTTAAAAACCGAATCCCTACAGATTCCATGCCTGCTAAGAGTCTTATAATAGCATACTACACTAAATCTTTACATCAAAGTATAGCTATTTGGGTTAAATGATCTAAGAAAGCCACGTTGTTAGAAGCCTTCGAGGAGGCCAACCAGATTGAAAAAGACATACTTAGTCTTAAAGACTCTACTAGAAATGAAACAGAGACTAGTTCTTTTTCCAAAAAGAAGATTGAAATCCTCCCCAGACCCACTCAAAGTAAAACACAACTTGAAAGATCTGATTTAGAAAACTTAACTAAAGTTGTTCAAAAACTGTCAAATCAAGTTATAGACTTAAAAAGGATGACCAAAGAATCTTCCTCGAGCAAAGGGCCTTACAAACCCCCGTTCTGGAATCCTTTTCCTACCAACCGACCTAATCCAACCACCGAAGGCCTTAATCTAGAAAGTCTGCAATACACCCTTCAAACAATTCTAGAAGCCCAAGATAGCTTGATGCCTCCTGAGATTCCTGAGGAGGTAGTTGAACAAGAGACAGTTCAAGAAGAAGAGTCTTCTCCAAACATTTTTGGACACTTCTCGGATAGCATCTTTCAAGCTAACTTCGAGACAGTACATCCCTATAATACCAGGAGTAAGACAACAAACAAACCTTCTTACGAAAACACTACAACTTCACCTCCGAAGCAGTCTAAATCAGCTAAGACTAAACAGAGTAATGTGAACCCCAACTTAGATTATGATGTAGTAGAAGATCTTAAAAAGTTGAGAGCTAACATTTTTGTTTATGAGTTATTGAAATTTCCATTTCTGCTACAAAAAATGTTACAAAATATTTCAGAGAATGGAAAAAATGGTAATTCAATTGGTAACAAGGTTGTGCAGAACAAAGTTCCCCAGAAGACTTCCACTAAAAACAATCTTGATCCTCAAGATAAAGGAAGCCTTCCTGTAAGTAATGTAAATAATGTAAATAATGTAGGTAAAGTAGCTTTAGAAACTGCGAGTAAAAATCCACAAGCTACTACTCTTAGTACTCGCAAAAATGTACCTCCATTTTTGTTAACTTTCGAAATCTTTAATAGAAACATGCACAATTGTATGGTAGACTCAGGAGCTTCATCCAATGTGATGCCATGGTCTGTATGCCAGAAGAGTAACGCAGAAGTTGAACCATCTACTTTAAAAATCATACAACTTGATCGGACAAATGTTAAAGTTATAGGCGAACTAAAGAATGTGCTTATTAGATTATCGTCTAACCCCAAGGTTCATCAAGTCATTGATATAATTGTTGTGGATATTCCAGAAGTGTATGGTTTGTTTTTAAGCAGGGACTGGTCGGAGTAGCTACACGGTTATTTTGCAATGGATTGGTCTCACCTATGGCTTCTAGACAACGGCAAGCCTAACAACATAAAAGTGAATCGTGAACGCTACCTTAAGTTCACAGTCACAGATTTAAACGATCCCAACGAACCATTTACACCTTCTGTTGATTCACCCAAAGTACAAGGGATGGACACCTTTTTCGGCAACTTCATGGCCGAGGCTTCAGCTATCACCAATCCAGAACAACAGTCCGAGATTGTAGCATACATGCAGCCAATAGCTTCTACGCAACGGTCCCATATACCCGATGGAAATCAAATTTGGTCTCTGTATTTCGACGGGTCAAAGTCCAAAGAAGGAGTTGGTGCAGGTTGCGTCATTATCGATCCGACATGTAACAAAACATTGATTGCATGTAGGTTGGAATTTGAATGTACTAACAATACTGCAGAATATGAGGCCTTACTACAAGGTCTCAGAAAAGATTCAGATATGAACATTCAAAATTTAACCATCTTTGGTGACTCCGAAATAGTGGTTAGACAGGTAAGAGATTCTATCCACTGTCTGTCTCCACATCTCAAAAGCTACCAATCTGAGGTATGGAATTTAATGAATAAATTTGCTGCTTTCGATATAAATTCTATTCCTAGATTGAATAACTCTGAAGCAGATCTATTAGCTAATGTAGCTTCTAAACTTCTTCCTGCAAAAGGCTTGTCCCCAGATGCATTCTCCATCGAACTGCTGTTCCGACCATCTTTTCCTAACAACATCACGAAATGGAGAGTCTTTGACGAAGATCAAAAAATTATCAACTTTCTGCACATGGAAGAAACTTTTCAAGGCGCGGTGATAGACAAACACACACACGACGACAATTTGTGCGATTTCACGGTAATACCAGATCCGAGAACTCCTGAATCTTCATCGGATATGGTAAACTCAATCCCTAAATCTGTAGTTAGATTAGAGAAGTTTTATGATCTTCAAAATAAATTTAAAAAGACGGTCAACTGTAAAACCAATAGTTCCTCGTTATCTTATGAAAATGTAAACTTAGGAACTAAGGACAATCCGCAGTGCATTAATCTAGGGGTAGGATGTTCTCAACAAGAAAAATTTGCATTTATTAAATTGTTCAAAGAATTTAAAGATGTCTTTGCATGGACGTATGATGACCTTAAAACTTTCGACCCTAATATCATACAACATGTCATTCCTATGAAGCCCCAAACCTTACCCTTTCAACAAAAACTGAGGAAAATGCACCCCAAGCTCGAACCGACCGTTCAAAAATAATTGAATAATCTCCTAAATGCTAAGATTATTTTTCCTGTTAGACACACTCAATGGGTTTCTAACCTTGTCCCAGTCCATAAGAAAAGTGGGGAAATTCAACTCTGCGTCGATTTCCGAAACCTTAATAGAGCGTCTGATAAAGACAACTACCCTGTCCCACCTATGGAACAGATCCTTCAACAAGTATCTGGTTCTGAGAGGCTATCCTTACTGGATGGTTTCTCGGGAAACAACTAAGTCCTGATGTCTCCACCATACCAACTTAAAACTACCTTACGCACCCTGTGGGGCACTTATGCTTATCGAAAAATGCCCTTTGGATTGAATAATGTCGGTGCCACTTTCCAGAGAGAAATGGATATTGCTTTCCGAGGCTTAATCAATCAGTCCCTCGTAGTTTACTTAGATGATGTTACCATATTTTCTAAAAACAAAGATGATCATCTAGCTCACTTACGAGCCGTTCTACAGCGATGTCATAAATACGACATCTCCTTGAATCCTAAAAAATCCATCTTTGCAGTAGAACAGGGTAAACTCTTGGGATTCATTGTGTATATCAAAGGGATGATTATCAATCCCGAAAGAACTCAAGTCATCGCAAAAATTCCCCCTCCTACATCCAAAAAATCTATGCAGTCTTTCTTAGGCCAGATTAACTTTGTGAGAAGATTTGTCCCCAGCTTCTCCGAAATGGTTAGACCCTTGCAGAACCTAATTAAGAAAGACACCCAGTATCACTGGGGATCCCTAGAAAATCAAGCTTTTAATGCAATAAAGAAGGCCATAATAGATGCTTCGTCTCTCATGAGCCCATATTTTTCACAAGACTTTACACTCTATACTTTTGCTTCTGACCATTCCTATGCCGTCGTCCTAACCCAAAAGAATGTCGAGAACAATGAAGTACCCATTGCCTTTATGAGCTCTGCTTTCAAAGGCGTTGAACTTAATTACCCAGCGGTAGATCAACAAGCCTATGTTGTTTTCAATGTAGTCAAACACTTTTGGTCCTATCTTTTGAAGTCAAGGACGAAAGTCATTGTCCCCTACCCAGCCGTCAGGAACTTGTTAGTGCAGAAGGAACTAGGTGAAAAGAGAGCTAACTGGGTCACCTCCTTGCAGGAGTACGACTTAGAAATTACCCTAGCTCAGATAGTGAGAGGCCAAGGGTTATGCAATTTAGTTTCTGATTCAGCAGTAGGACAGCAAGAAGAAAGTGATACATCAAACCTACGACAACACGATCAAAATCTAATCTGTTGCGCACAAAACCCTGTCAGTCCTTGGTATGACGATATAAGATTTCGTCTTGAACATGGGTCAGGCCCCTGTCACCTGGATCCCGCTAAAATAAGAGCGTTGAGATTAAAGTCTGCCTCCTTTCATATGGTTAATGGTATCCTGTTTCGTCAAAGTTTTGACGGCGTACTGATGCGCTGCCTTGAAAAAGACGAAGCAGAAAAAGTCTTGCTAGAGTTGCATGCAGGAGAAGCTGGTGGTCATTTTGGTGGTGACACCACTGCCCATAAGGTTTTAAGAGCCGTTTATTACTGGCCCACACTTTTTAGAGATGCCCATGCCTTGTGTCGTAAATGTATCATTTGTCATAAAGCATCAGGGCGGTTACAAAAACCAACCTTTCCTTTGCATCTCGTTTCTATAGATTCTCCTTTTCAGCAGTGGGGCCTTGATATCATAGGTCCAATCAACCCTCCTTCCTCACAACAACACAAGTTTATTGTGACAGCCACAGATTACTTTACCCGATGGTCTGAAGCTGCTGCACTAAGAACCGTCAACACCAGTCAGGTAATTGCCTTTCTAAATTCGAATATTATCACTCGTTTCGGTATCCTTGACTGTTTAGTATTCGATAATTCTTCTTACTTTTCCTCTCTTGATATGAGCGAGTTCGCTTTGGAAAAAGGAATTAAATTGAAGTATTCTGCTAGCTATTACCCCCAGGGAAATGGATTGGCAGAATCGACAAACAAGAACTTGATTAAAATTATCAAGAGAATTGTGGTTGAAAATCACAAAAACTGGCACAATGCATTGTTGAACACGCTGTGGGATGATAGGGTAACGCCAAAAGATGTTGTAGGTAACTCCCCCTTTTTTCTCGTTTATGGCAGAGAAGCAATTCTGCCACCTCACATTCTTCTTCCTTCACTTCAGTTGTCACAGAAAATCCAAGAAGAAGATTGTCCCCCTTTAGAAAACCGAATTAACGCTTTGATGAAGCTAGAAGAAGTAAGATCCCAAGCTAAACGTAAGTAAGATCAACATCAACAATTGGTTAAAATCTGGTTCGATTCTAATTCTGCTTCTGATAGGAATTTTGAAGTAGATGACTTCGTCCTGAAATGGGACAAACCGCATGAGGGAAAGGGAGAGCACACTAAATTTCAAAACTTATGGCTTGGACCGTTTTTAATTGCTGAAAAGTTGGGTCCCATTTCTTTTCGATTATAGAATCTAGAAGGGAAGCTTGACACCTATCCGGTGAATGGCCAAGCCCTGAAAATATACTTTGCTTGATAACTACCCTTGTATATTATGTACATATTTTGCTTTTGTTTGCTTTTTCGTTTGCCTTTTTTGTTTTTGATTTTTCCTTTGAATTATTCAGCTTGTGTGTTTTGAAATACACATACCTGTACACTGAGCTATGCAGACAAAGACAATAGAAAATTCCTTTGCTGAAATAACTACTAAGAAAATTTGTACAAACATCAATGGTATATTTCTGAAATTTATATCAGTGTTGGCAAAAGTCTGTTGTTTGAAAGAAGATGACTAATTTCGATCTCTGAGTAAAGCTTGTCATGATCATCTATTATCTTTTTATGCTGTCCCTATTCCTTAAAGGAATGACTCAGAAGATGTCTCCGTGCCTTAGGAAGTTGTTTTTGTAAATGAAACATCTCTGGATCATAATAAAGGACAGTTCTAAAAAAATAAATTCTGATGAGGTCTGAAAAAATATGTTAAAATATCATGATTTTCAGCGTCACCCCGCTCAACTATATATCTATGAAAAGATAAAACAAAACACATTATTAATAAGAGCTGTGGGAAGTGCTTGTAAACCCGTCGGGATGCTGAACAGTTCTGCTGGAAGCGGGTAAATGCATGCATGACACCAAGACAACTTCGTCGGGGTATTGAACAGGCCCGCTGGCAGCGAAGCAATGTTGGGTATATGAAAATTAGCAAATAAGAAACCTCTTTAATGTCCTTTATTCTGATCTAGAACTTCTTGGCAGGATACAAATGTTAGAGTGGGTTAAATGGAAACCCTGTCGAGGCTATGTACGCATGCTGGCAGCAGTGGCTCTGTCAACAATATTGGAGATTTTATCTTTAATATCGTGACTCGCTGGTCTTAAGACTGTTATCAGTTTTCATCTTTTAAAACACTGCTGGAATAGTTGGTTAATGATGATGTTTATATGATTTTCTGGTTGTTGTTTTTGAGTTGGAATTATCTTTGTTGTCCTAATCTGAATTACTTCTTTTGGCAAAGATAACTACTTCTACCAGTGTGTCGCCATTGTTGGCAGCCAATTCACATTTTTCCACTGTCTTATAAGCTACCTACACCAATGTTTTGCAAACATTAATTTTTCGTCGCAATTCTCAAATAAACGACACTTTTATTCTTTGCGCCATTTCCACACTTACCTTCATTTTTGTTTTCACGACTGTAAGCGTGAAAACTTGGTCTTTCGAAGTCGCATTAAAATCATTATTGAATTGTCATTATCCTTCTTGTCGATATGCTTATTGCGCTTACATTTTACTTATCATTATACAGTTGGCAAGACCTTTTGATCTGCACTCATTTGACATTCTTTGATTGATCATGCAATTTCGTTCCATGAGTAATTGAGGTTGTGATGCATTGACATTTGGATCTACTTGTTATTTGATCAATTCACTTTGCACATTGTCTGCATAAAAGCACATAGGTGTTATGGTTAAACCCTTGACATATATCTTTTAATATGACACCTAGTTCATGTGATCAAACACATTGGCACATTGGTTAAACTCTTGGTATGAATTGTTCTATAAAACGCATTGACTCATTGGTTAAACTCTTGGGATTGGTTTCGATTTGTATGTTGGTTTTAAATATATGGTTTATCCACTTACCAAAGGTTTCAATGGATTGATTGAAATGGCATAGTTATAACACATGTGTGTTGTGATTTGTATAGTTGAAAGCGTCGACGGTTGTACCTTGGCAATAACTTTTCTGCATGGCTAGTGAATAGTTCCACCACCTTCGCACAATGTCATTAATGCCTATCCCTTATCCCTGTTTCACCTCTGTTAGCTCAGGTAACCCTTCATGCACTCTGCTCCTATGTATGATATGATTCAAACCCTGGAGTTACTGTGTGCTCTTCTCCATGGCACCGGTGGTGCGAATTGAGACGAACGGTAGCCAAGCCTTGTTGTTGTTCGACAATGCACGGAAAGACTTAGAGGATAGTGGTTGGCTCACCTTTGTACAACGATTTGAGGGTTTTAATCTATTTGTTGCACAACAGTTCGCCCTGACTTTTGATGGCTGTAGAGCCAAGGTGGGTGACATTCAGTTGGAAATCAGTGAAGAGTTCGTTGGCTCTGCCACTGGGTTAGCAGCCATGGGCCAACGATGGTTCAAAAAATCTAAAGTGGAGGAGGTACCATGGCCACTATTGTTCGTCTCACGAAAGGTCACATCCTGTGACAGAGGTATGCCCATATCCACGCTTAAACCAAGATGGCATGATCTTTTAATGGTGGTTAAACAATTCGTGACATGTGAGGGTCGATATGGACTCGTTTTCCTTTATCACCTTCGACTGTTAATGAATTTTATAGGGTATCCATTGAATATGCATTTTTACTTCCAGCATAGCCTTTATAAAATGTCAAAAAGGTTTAAAAGAGAAAAGGCCAATAGTAGCTTGTTCCACCATGGCCTAATCAGAATCATCGTTATTCATCACTTGAATCTCCACGGTGATAGCTAGCAAGATTTTATCTCTCGGAATGGTTTTGATGATACACAGGCTGTCCAAATTGACAAGCCTGTGGTTAATGAAACCAAGTTCGAGCCACCCGTTCCCTTCCGTGTCCTACTGCCCTCTCCTAAACCCTCGGTCGACCCCGATATTGACTTACCCGACGTTTTAGCAAACAAGGTTGAGGCTATTAAAAATCCTGTAAGCAAAATGGCCAAGGCAAACCCTACTATTGATGGCAAAGGTAAAAAGAATGCTCGACTTATCTTGAGAATGGCTAGAAATAAACCTAAACCTAGCGTTGATCGGAAGCCTCTAATCCTCAGCGAAGATTCTGATTCTGACATCGAACGCTTCCTAGCTAGTGAGTACCCTTACTCACAGGGTCTGTGCTCCGAACCACCCTATGATTTCGTTTTTAATCTACCCCCTTGCCTAAGGAACAATCCCAGTTACCCAGGGATCAAGATACATAACAAAACCCTTGGCAATGTAACCAAACCCTCACTTTCTTTTTCGAAGCCCAGACAGTCGTCATGTGACCAATGTGATGCGTGGTTGGAACGATACTATATAGATGTTCCCTTACTTCAATCGAAAATCAAAGCATTGGAAAACCAAGTTACAGTGTTGACTAGTGAAAGGGACAAGCTTCGAGCAAACGATAAGAAGTAGAAAACCACTGGCTCCATCATTTTTAGGAACGTTGAATCGGCTACAGCCGTTGTCAACTCCAAAATGTCATGATCAAGCTATTTTCTCGTCATCCAGGTATGAATTTAGGTATCAATTTCATTTTGTGAATTCCTCGGATTAATATAATGATTTGAGTTTGGTTTTCAAATAGCTCTGTCATAATGTTGTTCATCCTGTACATTGTTTTTGCTTTCCTAAAATTAAATGAATTTTTTATTTGGATACACGATTTGCTCATTCACAGTTTAGCGATTGATTGATTTTCGTTGGATTTGATTCGATTGTTTGTTGGTATGAGTTAACGAAATCGATGGTTTGCTTTCGATTGGATTTGTTTGTATCTAATCTGAACATGAGGTTTTCATGCTAAATTAAGAGCACGATCATGTTTTGGTTTGGTATGATTTCGTTATGGTTAGTTTGTATGTTGTGATTTTGGAACGACTTTGTGAGTTTGAATTGACGTGATGTAATCTTCTAAATTAGGAATACAACTCCGATTGACTCTGATTTGGAAAGAACGACTCTGTTGCGTATGAAAATGATGTTCTCATTTAAGCCTGTACAAAAGATATCTACACCCGAATCATGGAACGGTTTTGATTCACAACGACTATGTTAAGCTCCAACTATTCGATTTGCTCTTGTCTTGATTGGATTGTTTTGTATCTTCAGTTAGTATGATCGATTTTATGAATTGTATTCGTATAAAAAATAGACTTGATTGCAGCTCTGTTAATTCTAATTTTCAAACGAGTTTGTTAACTCGAATCAACTTATGTTATTTCTATCAAATTTGTATGAGGAAATTCGGATAATAGTCGTTTTAAAATGAATTCAAGAAATGATTTCATGAATGATTTTGTCTGCCCCAATTTGCAATAACAAACAATCGGACAACTCTTACGAACCCTGTTATCAATTGATAGATCTCGTTATGATTTTGTTTATGACAATTTACGCACCAGTTTTGATTTGATTCGCTCATGGCATAGATCGTTTGTTATGTTAATACAGTTATGTCGTTTTGAAAATGATCTTGCTTTTTTTTATATGGATTCGATCGTGTTCCCTGTTGACGAGGAAACATAACGATGGCCTAGGATTGGTTTAACTGTATCGATTTCAATTGGTTATGAATCGATTTTATTATTGTCGGTTATCCAACATGATTTCGTTTACCCGATTTTTTGACAACAAACGAAACATGGTACACGCATCTCTGTAGTCATTTGATTGATCTCAGTTTTGTTTTGATCTCAAACTAGTATAATGATTTCAATTTGAATGATTCATTGTCTTTCAAATAAGCTATTAGATTCTTGTTAATTATTTTAAAGATTTTAATTGATTTTAATGGTGATTCTGTGTCTGATTTAGACTAGCTACAGAATCGCAAGATTCTGTAGCTAGTCTATAGAATTAGATTTTTATCACTTTCTTTAACAAAATATCCTCCTAACTGGTTCTTTTTTTACCCCTTTCAGGTACATTCGAATTGCATTGGACATGTTGGGACAGTCTAGGAGATATTTGTGTGATTTAGTTTTTATTTTAGGTTCCTAGTTTAGTCAGACTTGGGATATCTTCCCAGATTTTATGTAAATAGTTTTGATAACTTCCACAGGGATGTTTTACCTTGTGGAAGGTCTTTAAATACTTATTATTTTGTGTAATAAGGGCATCCTCACTTGTGGGAGAACCAGACTATGGATTTCTAATACAAACTGAGACGAGAGTTGATGTTATTTCTACAGCTTTCGCTTTCATAATATCAATCTTTTGTTTCTAGTTTATGCATGTCTCTTTGCAGTTGATTATAGACTACTTTAGCTATCATAGTCTATTGCAGAATGATATGATTTAATTAATGTCTTATCCATATCTGATTTCTTTCATTACTTAAAAATACAACAATTAATTTGTTTCAGTTAAGGAATCACAGATTTCTTTTCTTCGTTAATTGAATCATTTCGTATAGATCTTTGCATACGGGTTTATCTAACTGTAAAGATTTATAAATCATAAGATTGTTGTAAATTTTTTATGTCTTGTTTGTCCTGTAATCATATTTGAAGAGCACTGCAACTTTCTGTTTACAAGGAGCGCCTGGATAATTCGGTGCGGGTYTCCTCCCTCCGATCATCTAACACAATCATTACATACAGGACAAACCTGGAGCATTTCTCCAGGTCAGTTTGTGATTTATTTGTTATTTAATTTGTTAGTATGATATTAGTAGTTTAGTTAGATATATGTTTAGTTTAGATTTGTAGTTATAGTTAGTATATTAGTTGTTTAGTTTAGTTAGTTTTTGTTTTATTTCTTGTTCATAAAATTATAAAATCAACAAAAAATATCTCCCTCTGTCTTAGGGCAGAATATAAATGAGTTTTCCAGGTTTTCATTCAAATATGTAAATCGTTAATATTGTACATTTTGTGAATAAGTTTTATTTCCGTTAGTAGTTAGATATTTGATTAGTTAGAGTTAGTATAGTATTAATTAGTAGACATAGAATAGTTAGATTAGTTTATTAGTTTGTTTTAATAGTTATTTTTAGTTAGATTAGTTAGTTTAGAGTAGTTTTCTTTTTGTTTTCTTAGGACTTAGATCGACTAACGGAGCCGCTAAACCCGTCAGGGTGGTTTATCCCAAACGGCTTGGGTTATTAGACAACCCCGAACCGGTTCCACTCTCTTAGTTGACGGACGATCAATTTCGTCCGTCAACATAAACTCCATTCAATGTTGTTCTCACAAGATCACTGTCAACTATGGATTCCCCCATAGCTCCAAGCTCATCCCTCACATGTGTCAATCTAGTAAGGTATGTGACCACATTTTCAGTCTTGGTCATTTTTATGCTCTTTAGTTTTTCCCTCAAAACCATTTTTCTGTTCTCATTTGTACTCTGGTACAATTTAGTCAAAGATTCCCACATCTCATAGGCATGTGTCTTCCCCGTCAAGTGAGGAATAAAATGATCCTTGATGGCATCAAGAATAAGCCTCTTAGCCTTGATACTCTTCTTAGTGTAAGCTGTAAGAAGAGTAGCATCAGTAGGTACCACAACATGATGAGTAGTGGTATTTTCCACAATGTCTCACAACTTGTTTTATTGCAAGAGAAAGATCATCCTCTCCTTACAAGAACCAAAATTTGTTGCCCCATCAGGTCTGTCCTCAACCCTCAAACCTGTAGCCAATGACCCTTTTCTGCTGAAAATAATAAATTCAAAAATCTTCCCTGTGAAGTGACTGCTGTCCCAACTTTCTGACTGCTGAAATCTCTGCTTCTTTTCAACTCAGCTCTGATACAATGTAAATTTTCAGATCCCAACCCAGTTTCAGTCTCACTGATTTTTCAGCCAATGTTTAATGCCCAAACCCAATTTTATATCAGCAAATAAAATTTAGCAGAAAATTAATTTTTGAACTAAAACATGAGGATTATGAACATCGTTTATAACACAGAAATAAAATATCAGCAGGACATAAAACTCAAAAAATTATAGACACAGATATTTTCGGTCTAACATTGACCCTGGAAAAATACACAAGGGGAAAACCAGTGAGAGAGGGATTTTTATTATTTCTGAGCTTCTGAGAAATTTCTTTTACAACAGTCTAATCTTCAGCAAAAATTACAAACTTATCTCAGAAAAAAATGTTCTTATCTCCTTCAGAAAAATTCCAGAATGCAACTCCATGAAATATGAACCATAAATCTATACTGTGTACGGTTGTCCCAGCATTAAATTCTGTATGGACTGATCCTTGAAAACTGTGCTAGAAATCCATACGACTGTACAACTGCTACAACATTAAATGCTGTATGAAACTCCTCGAAATTTGTGCCTCCTTTTTTTGGGTTTGTTGTACCTTTTTTTGTGCAATAAATGCACCTCAAAATTCATGCCACACTCCTTGGAATGCATGTTGTACCTTGTTTTATGAAATTCTCCTCTTTTGTTGTTGTACGGACTGTCAAATCCATACCGTACGGCCTCCACAAGACTGTTGTTTCTCCCTCCTCGAAAACTGTACACAAAATCAGCTGTACGGACTTCAAGAAATCTGTTTTGTACAACCCTCTTTCTCAGTGGTACCTTCCCCAATTTTTTTGCTTCTTGGATTCCTTGGGAATCGTTCCCTTACTCCAACAACTTCTCCTTCTTCCTCAAGATTGACCTCTCTCCTTCTCTTTCTCTTCCAAAAATGAGAATGAACAACAACCTTAGCTAGGGTGTGCCCTCCTACCCTAATCGACCTCATGGGGTAGGTGAGGGGTCTCTTAATCCAACGGTTGAGATTGGATTAGATGAGTGGTTCAGATTTGGTGTCTCTTCACTCACCCTAACTAAAGTCATAAAGTCACCTTTTAATTTGCATCTGACAAATTAAATGACTAGGGCCCACATTAGGCACTTTTTCACCCCTTAGGCGCCTAGGGATGAGAAACACTTGCCTAGGCACTTTATTTAATTAAAAAATTTAACAACATGATGTCTACACCTTTTTGGTTGAATGTGATGTATGTCAATGCAACAAGGGATAAAAAATCAAATCTCCAGGAACAATCCAATAACTTCCAATTCCCCCTGCTATTTGGAGGGATGTTTCTATGGATTTTATTGTTGGCTTACCTAAATCAAGAAATAATTTAGTCATCATGGAGGTAGTTGATCGCCTTTCAAAAAATGCTCATTTTTTTTCTCTTCAACACTCATTCACTGCATCCATAGTGGCTCAAATTTTCATGTATAATATCTTCAAACTTCATGGCATGCCTCATTCTATTGTCTCTGATCAAGATCACACTTTCATCAGAAATTTTTGGCAAGAATTGTTTAGGCTCTAGGGAACCTAATTGCATCTCAACATCTCTTATCATCCCCAGACTCATGGCCAAACTGAAGTTGTCAAAAAAAAATTGGAAATATATTTGAGGTGTTTTTCATCCGACAAACAAAATAAGTGGGCGCAGTGGTTATCCCTAGCTAAATGGTGGTACAACGGGACATATTACCATACAAATACTCACATGACTCATTTTGAATAGGACTATGGACAAAATCCATCATTGGTTCTCTCATACATGTCAGGTGTCTTGAAGGTTCAGGAGTTTGACAAAAATCGTACAGTCCGAGAGGCCATTCTCCATACCCTCAAAGAAAATTTGGTCGTGGCTTAGAACAACATGAAGCAACAAGCAGATGAGGGTCATTTCAAACGTCAATTTGTTGAAGAGGACCAAGTGTTTCTTCATCTACATCCTTTTAAGAAGACTTCACTCAAAACTCAACATTGTCATAAACTTTCTCACAAATTTTATGGTCCTTATACATTTCTCAAGTGAGTGGGGTATGTGGCCTACCAGTTAGCTCTGCCTAGTCATTCTAAGCTCCATATTGTTTTTCATGTCTCATGCTTAAATAAAGTGATTGGAACTAAGTGCTAAACTCAAAATAGTCTCCCTAAGTTGGATGAAGAAGGTTCCATTTGGTTGCAGCCACAAAAAGTCTTGGACCAATGAGAGAGTCTTCTCCATCAACGCACCATCAAGGAAGTGTTAGTTTAATGGAAAGATACAAATCTAGAAGGTGCCACTTGGGAGCTGACTGTTGATATTATGGTAGTTGCAGGAGGTATTTACCTCCATGTGTAAACCTAATGAGAATAGAATATTCTAGGAAGCAAGAAGAAACCCTAATGTGTTGGCTAATAACCCTAGAAGACAAGTCGACTCAAGAGGATAATTTGTATTAGGTTATTAGCCTCCAAGAGAAGAAGTTGGTCAGAAGAAATTTTATATACTAAGTAAATAGGCACCCAGAATGAGAAGTCGGCCCAGGCAGTTAGCCAGAATTAGTATAAATACAGGAGGCTAGTCTTCATTCTGGAAGGCATTCTCAGAACTACATAGCTCACTTGTGCGCACTGCAGTTAGCCAATTTGTGCGCAAGTTTGGATGAGAGATGTCGTTGCAATTGCTGCAGCTAGCAGATTACATTTTGGCTTGGACTATCTCGTGGTTATGGTTTGGACTATCTGATTATCTCTTGTTGGTGCACTATCCTTGGAGAAAGGTGCACTACCCTTTGTTTGGATATATATCCTAGGGTTTTCTTTCAGAGTGATTCTCTGTCAAGGTTAAGGTGCTCGGAGGGTGGCTTTGGCCTATGGTTGGGTGACAATAGTGATATTGTCTATGGTAAAACGAGCACATCCATAAGATTCTAACAGGTTATGGGCCCACACCTCCTTCATTCAATCTACCCACTGGAAGGAAGCATAGACATAAGGATATTAAGATCGTTGAAGAACTGCTGCTAGGGTTTCTAGCAGGAGCAGTCACCAAAGCACTATCACTAGGGTTTCTAGAAGGAGCAGTCACCAAAGCACTGTCGCTAGGGTTACTAGCAGGTGCAGTTGTAGAAACCCTAACCCTCTTGTTGAGGCACCTTAAGTGATGGGATTGACCTAATTTCTAGATAGACCAGTGCACCCTATCCTAGCACATCTCCTAGTACCCTCAGCAAGCCAAGACGTCAAGTTTGAGTTTTTGGTCAAATATAGGGTTGACCAAGTCAAAGCAGCCATGAATTATTCTATGAAGTCAGAAAACAAGTTAGATGGAGCTTCTAACTTCAGAGCATGGAAGACAAGGATTGACCTCATCCTTTCCAATAATAAAGTGTTGGATATCGTGAAAGGAAAGACTGTGGAACCAGAGTTTGAAGAAGGAAAAGAGAAGGAATCACATAACATTGCAGTTATGGAGAAGTTCAAAGACGGTGACATCAATTCCATGAGTATCATAGTGGACTCTATAAAATACCACTTGATACCCTACATCTCCCATCTTGACTCATCGAAGAAGATGTACAATTCCCTAAAAACCTCTTCTGAGTCATAAACATTGGACAAGTAATGAGTCTGAAGAATGAGCTTCGTGACATGAATATGAATGATGATGACAACGTACCATCATTATTTTTGAGAATCTCTCAGTTAAGATATCAACTACAATCTATTGAAGAGATCATTTTAGAGAATGAATTGGTAAACATAGTACTCAATGGTCTTCCCAAGACATGGGATACATTTTCCGCAAGCATGAACACAAGGAAGGAGTATCCCACATTTGAAGAACTTTGGACTTGTTGTGCTCAAGAACAATCAAGGATCAGTGCAAAAGAGAAACCCCAAAAGAAGTACGATGATCAAGCCTCCAAAACAAGATTCAAGAATTTCAGGAAAAAAAAGGAAGTTTGGCTCAAGGAAGAAGCCAAATCCAGAGAAAGACATGTTAGAAATACAATGCTTCAATTGTCAAAAGTATGGTCACTACAAGAATCATTGTCCCGAGATAAAGAAAAGGAAGGAGACACACGAAGCATCAGTTGTCGAAGAAAAGGAACCTACAAAGAAGACCAAGTAGGATAAAACATACCTCTTCTTCTAAGACAAGGTAACAATACTCTTCATAGTTCTTGTACATACCATGTTTTCTGTACATATCTTGCATATCTATTTCTAGAAGATAATATGTTCAAAGAGAAACTATACTTATGGAAGAACAACAAGATAACGATTGCTATGACTATAAGACAAGCTGCAAGATAAGCTGAAATCGGAATCAATCTTGAAGAAACCTAGAAGAAGTAAAGACAGAAAGAAGTCAACAATCAAGAGGAAATTGGAAAAATATTTGTGACACTTTGCAGAAGGCAATAAAGATGCAGACAAAAGCGTGGATTCTCCCAGATGGAGGGAGAAGACTATGATGACTGTTTTCTCCAGTAAACCAGACATACTTCTACATGAGTCATTATATCATCCACAATATCCATGGGTTGGATTTTTTACATCAGATAAAGGCAAAGACTGTTCTCCAGAGCAATTGAACAAAGAGCATATGAATAGAAACCTCAAGGCTTTGAGGTATACCAGAAAGAGACCCTTGTATGCAGATGGAAGAAGACAACTTGGTGGAGAATCTCTAATGCACAACAGAAGCATGGTGAATACTTTCTATAACAAAGATACTGTATCAGAATGGTTATTCAAAAGCTCAGGATGATGGATTGCTAATCCATGACAAACACTCATGACGGTGAAAGAACTATCACTTGGATATGTTCCAGTTTGACCCTTGCCATGATGTTGTGAGCTAGCAAGAAACAAAGAGGAATCCAATAATGATTGATCAGAGATAGATGAAGCCTTGAGAGAATACCAGTGTTCCAAACAGACTGAAGTACATTGAGATCAAGCATTACACTCTTCGTGATGAAGTCCAGAAAAGAGAAAGTGGTTCTCAAATATATATCTCCACAGATGAGCAGATAAGAAAGAATTTTGGTAAATCCTCTGTCCAATATAGAAGAGGTTGTGTACTCAAGATGGAGCTCGTGGAGATGACTTCCCTATTGAAAAAGGAAGAGATGACTCCTAGGTTGGGAGGGGGCACTAATGTGTTATTGATTTATGGACATTCATTTTTCAGTTCGAAAAATGGTCCAGGTTGACCAGTTCCTTTCCAGTTCGGAAATTGGTTTGAGATTTTTTACGGACAAGCATTTTCCAGTTTGGAAAATGGTCCAAATCGAATGGTCATTTTCATAATGAAAATGGTTCGATGGATTGTTGATGTACCATAGACAACAATTTCTCATTGTGGTTAACATGGGGAATGGTCTTGGGAAGTCTCTCTTCTTGAGGGTTACTCAAGAATACTGACCCGCCTC
>SNQJ01S0149181.1:22303-45752 GCA_010110895.2 Picea sitchensis
CTACTATGGATAGACACAATTGTGTTCTATTGAATGATATTGTTCTGATTGCCTTGAATACTATCAACAGTGTTGGAAATGATTATTAGCTAAATGGATGATCAATGGACAAAGATTTCCCAGACGGAAAATGGTCTAGGACATATGTCCGGATTAGAAGAATGGTTCTTGTGTCACTCTATGGAGTGAGTGACTTATCCAACATCATGTTTGAAAACTCAGATGGAGTGTAGTTTTGAGAGATGATGGAGTTGATGACATTGATAGTGATGATGGTGCTCATGATCTAATCTTGAGATAGTTTGTACAACTATGATGATGCTACTAATTCAATGGTATGTTTGTGCTCAATACCATTGTCTTCAATACCTCCATAGCGAGGAGGGAGTGTTGATATTATGGTAGCTGCGGGAGGTATTTACCTCCACGTGTAAACCTGACGAGAATAGACTATTTCGGGAAGCAATAAGAAACCCTAATGAGTTGGCTAATAACCCTAGAAGACAAGTCAGCTCAAGAGGATAATTTGTATTAGGTTATTAGCCTCCAAGAGAAGAATTCAGCCAGAAGAAATATTATATACTAAGTAAATAGGCACCCAAAATGAGAAGTCGACCCAGGAAGTTAGCCAGAATTAGTATAAATACAGGAGGGCAGTCTTCATTCTGGCAGGCATTCTCAGAATTGCAGAGCTCACTTGTGCGCATTGTAGTTAGCCAGTTTGTGTGCAATTTTGGAGGAGAGCTACCGTTGCAGCTGCTACGGCTAGCAGATTACATTTTGGCTTGGACTATCTCTTGGTTATGGTTTGGACTATCTGATCAGCTCTTGTTGGTGCACTATCCTTGGAGAAAGGTGTGCTACCCTTTGTTTTTCTATCTAGCCTAGGTTTTTCTTCCAGAGTGATTCTTTGTCAAGGTTAAGGTGCTCGGAGGGTGGCTTAGGCCTATGGTTGGGTGAAAATAGTGATATTGTCTATGGTAAAACAAGCACATCCATCAGATTCTAACACCGACCACCATTTTGCAACAATTTACTCATCTCAAGCATTGAGGACAAGTTTGTTCTTCAAGGGGGAGGGAATGTTAGGGACCTAACCTCCCTAATCCCTCACGTATGTAGAATAATATATTTTCCATGTAATAAAGGTTGGCATTAGTTAATAAGGCCTATTTAATAAATGTGAACAAGTAAATATAAGAAGAATTGATAGAAGCTTCCACTTCTAGAAAGATCTTCCTCTATAATGTTCTTTATAAGATAGAATTAGTATAAATAAGAGTAGGAGGCATGAGAAATCCTTGTATTGAGAGTTATTGTAATAAAGTGCTTCGATGCTAGAGGTTTCCCCCTCAAAGAGGCAAGTGAACATTTCTTTCTATCAATAAAGGTATCCTTTTTTGTTGTGATTCTCTACATTTTGTTGTTTCGTTGGTAATTTCTATAGTATTTTTGTTTTCTACTTAATATAATAAATTTAGTACCTAACATGTTCACCAAATACTTAAGCAATGAATGGTTAGTAAAAATTTTTAAGGGTGTGTCGAGTAATTAATGTATAAATTTCTGCAGGGCATAGACCATCGCCGGTGTTTCACACTCCATGGTCATATAGTTCTTCTCTAACTCTGATAGCATCCTGCTGGAAAAAAAGACCAGGTGATCAATGTGATTTTCCCCGATATGCACAAGCACTGACAAGTGAAATAGAGGATGCATCTACATGCACGTGAAATATCTTATCCCAATATGGGAATATTAGTATTGGTTCCATTACTAATTTCTCTTTCAGTGTGTCTAATGCCTCTTGGAATTATGGGTTCCATATATACTTTGTGTCCTTGCATAGTAATTTTTTTAGTGGTACAACAACCTTTGCATAACTCCATATGAACATTCTATAGTACCTTTTGTGTCCCAAGGTTGCACACAATTTCCTGATGGAAGTGAGTTCTAACATGTTTAATATTTCTGCAATATTTTCTTGAATGACGAGCAATCCTTCCTTATAGACGATATTTACCATTAATGTCTCGAATGGAGTACAGAAGATGCACTTTTCAAGTTTAATGATATATGTAATTGTATAAATCTATCCAACATCAGTTGCATGGATTTCATGTGTTCTTTGGGTAGGTTGAATATTGTCCAATCGTCAGAGTATACCTCCAGAAATGTATGCATGAAGTCCTTAAAAGTTGCGACAACAATTCGAGGAAACATCGTCGGTGAATTATTCATGCCAAAGGGAATTACTGTGTATGCAAATGAACTCCGTTATATCATAAATGTTGTCTTAGCTTGGTCCTCTTTCAAAATTATCACTTGGTGATATCTCGAGAAACCATCTTTGAATGAGTAGGCCTCACTGCCATCCACATTTTCCAACATCTCGTTGGTAAATGGGATCAGAAATAAATCATGTACACAAGTTGGATTCAAGCTGCATAGATCTACATAAATTATGAGGTCACCTGTTTTCTTTGTTTGCACTACCATCGGCCTAATCTAGTTGGATTCCTCCATAGGGACAATGAACCTTGTGTCTATCATTCTATCTAACTATTTGCACACTTTTTCCTTGTACTTTGGGTTTAGTCGATATGGTCTTTTTTTGACGATTTTGGAATCTGAATTCAACTGAATATTCATTTCTCTGATGGACCCACAATCCATTTCATTTCAAAAAAACTCCCTGGAAATAGGTCTTCATATTCTTTCAATAGGTTTACCACTTGTGCCATTGTCTCCTAATCTTGGTAATCTCAAATTATTGCCATTTTAGGTGTTTCTTCCATGATAATATTATGTTTCTTTGTTTTAATGGTCATGCATAGTCTTGCATAGTGCTAGTAGAGGCCTTTTCTTAAACCACGTGCTCTCCCTTAGTCTCATTGATTTGTATTCCCAAGGGGTATTCCTCATGTGTTCCATTGGTATCAACCTTCCAATAGTATACGTCGTGTTTTAATTTTTCCATTGGCTTGTGGTACATGTAGAAAACTTTCAACGTGGTATCCATTTTTTAATTTGGTGGAATCAACAACTAGCCAGGCTCATACTCGCATGGAACAAAGTCAATTCCGACTGCTACCACTATAACCTCCAGGCATGCTAATGCAGCCCCACACACAACACACAAGGTAAGCCAAGGTTTCGAACCAGTGACTTCACATAATAGATTGCCTTAACAATACATTTCAACACCAATTTTATACACCCTGGGGGATTTCTGCATGGTATCCTTAGATTTCCTATGGAAGATGAAATACTTGATTCTCAGAAAAAATTCTCTTTGTGTGGGGAATTCGGACGCGGAATGAAAGGTTGCACAAAATTGGCTACTTACTTTCCACTAATCTCATGTTTTCCTTCTCCTCTCCTCTTAAATGTACCATCTTCTAAGCACCATATCCATAGTATGGAAAAACCTATGGACCTATGTGTGCTAGGAATATTCTTCATCATCCATCACCTTTGAAAGTATTGTATATTTTCCTGAGGATCTCCAGTGCCCTTGTATTAGTTCATCAATTCAAAACATATTGGGGTTGGAATCTCATTTTGATACACTCCACTACTTATTCCCATTCCTGTATATCTGCATAGTGTGTCTCCCACCAGAGCATAGGTGTTCCTTTAACCTTTGCATCCATAACTTGAATTATTTGAGTTTCAATCACCAACCCCTCCATTTTTTCTAGGAATGTGTCTACTAGACTTGTTCCATCAAAGCTTGGTAGATCACACAACTCTGATCCAATCCAACACACTACTTTAGTAATTCATGTGCACCTATGGGTTGATACCTGATATACTTTATTCTACCATCTATCCATAGAATCTTTTGAATCTATGTCATAGGAGAGAATACTTCTCCAGCTCAGTTCACCATCGACTATTGGATGTTGGAACATGTGGTTCCATCATAAACCTCACTTTGTTGGTTGAGTTGGTCGACAACCGACTAAAATGTTGGTTGACCATGTCCACTTAGGATCCCAGATCTGTGTTTTATGGATAGGTACAACCAACTCTCCCTGATCTTATTGGTTTGGTCCATGACCAAAACCTATTTATAGATGATCCTCTAATCTGTCTATCATATTATCATCTGGATATCTATTCTCTCTCTCATAGAGTGTACTTGTGATTTAGTACTATGGTATCTTTAGACAACACCTATGATCTCAGATCCATTCTTCTCTATGGTTAATCCCTATCCCAACATGGAGCAAAAATACCCTATCCATTATTCCCAAGTCCTCCTTTGATATATTCCACCATTGTTGCTAGTCCAATTGTTTGTGAGAAGAATGATAATGTTGTTGATTTTTCAGACTCTCTCATTTGTTCTCCACCCTCTGATGCTCCTTGTAAGAAAGATGTTGCTAATTTTTTCTTTAAAACTAATAATTTTGTTGTTTCTCCTATTTTTGAAAAACACACTACAAGTATAGCATCCCGACTACTCAGGAATATGGGATATACCAGAGGAGACTTGGGAAGAATGGACAGTGTATTGTTTCTCCTATCACACTTGAGATAAATTCTCTGAGAACAGGTCTTGGACATGATGTTTTTATTGCCTCCTTGCCTACACCCACCCTTGATGAAAACAAGGAATTTTTGGTCATTGCAGGTGGAGTTCAAACTGATTTTCTAGAACAGAAATCCATTGATTCAATTTTTCCTAACATGCTAGAAGATGAGGATATTATTGTTGATGACATTGTTGCTGATACACTGGATTTTTCTACTCCTGAGAGTACACTAGAATCTGAGTCTATATATCTTGATCAACCAACACATAAACATGTGCCTTATCATCATCCACACCATCACCATCGAAGAAATGGAAATCATGCTTTTAGATATTTGTAGAAGAGACATGAAAGATAAAACTATGGACCAGTATCGACTACTAGGAGAGACTATGGTTGGATTATTGAGTGGCCATGGGTGCATCTAAACAAATGTCTTAGGATTTCCTACCATTGTGTTTTTTTAGTTGTACAATTGTACAATGTTCCTCTTAATTATTGATAGCTTTGCAGTGGTAAAACATAGGATCGACCCAACTTGACAGTCGACTATATTTCGATTGGGATATTGGTCGACATAGACTCAATCAGAGATGACAGTCGAATGGAAGTGTTTCGACTGTGCATTTGTCAACTGTGTTTCAAATAGATATTGTTCATCAACTAGTGTTTTCGACAAAGATCCTTGAATGGTACTTTGATCCCTCAATTGTGTTTAAGGGGGGGAGTAATTGAAGTTTCTAATGTGTAAACCCAATTGATGTGCTTGGATTTGTGAATATCAACTAAACCACATTCTACTATGTTGGTGGGAGTTGTACCTTTACTTATTGTACTTGATACAAAGATTGTTTGGATATAGAGACTGACTATATTGGTAGAGATTGTTGGATTGACATAGATTAATTATATTGGTGCGATCTTTTCTAGTCGACTCATCGACTGGATGGTGTTGTCTTATTGTCTAGTCAGCAAACCAACTAGGACTGTGTTTGGACAATCATATTTTTCAACCAGTTTGTAATGTATGACTACCATTTTTCCTTGATTCATGTTTATGGTGATTATACTTCCTCAGGAGTGTTGTTTTATTGTCTTGTGATCATATTTTATAGTCATAAAAAACTCAGGGAGGAAAGATGCATAATTTGTTTTCCTCCAAGATGAGTTTACGGTGGGGTGTTGGAACATGTGGTTCCATCATAAACCTCACCTTGTCAGTTGATTTGGTCAACAAAGTATTTCGGTCAACAACCAACTAAACCATTGGTTGACCATGTCCACTTAGGATCCTAGATCTGCATTTTATGAACAAGTGCAACCAACTCTCACCAAGCTTAGTTGTTTGGTTCATGATCAAAACATATTTATAGATGATCCTTTGATCAGTCTATCATCATATTATCATTTCAATATCTATTCTCACTCTCATGGAGTGTACTTGTGCTTTAGTGATACATTGTCTTTAAACACCACCTCTTATCTTAGATCATTTCTTATCTGCAGTTAATCCATATCCCAACATTGGATTCACATAATATTCTTTGCACCCTATGATGTCATGTATGTTCTCTATGATCAAAATCTGTGCATATTCATCCATGGGCTCATTGTACCTATCGCCTTGATTTGTATCCAACAACACAATCACACACAAGGTGTCTATCTCAAAGAACATATGTCATTGCTTCAGGTTTAGGACATCATTGTTATCGAATTCCCATTCAATACCAAGTAGATATAGATAGGGGTTTGAGTCATCCATTATCTCAATCACCTCAAAGTCTACTTTGGTATTTACCCTATCAATGTTCACTTCTACTTGTTCCATCCTTCTACTAGGGTAGATTTTATATTGGTTGGAAATCCTTAGATGAATTGGGGACCACACTAACTTTGGTTTACCCATCAACTCCCAAGATTGCTTTGGAAAAATGTTCACATCGGATCCCAAGTCCAACATGACACCATCCATCTCATATCTTTCAAGCTTAGCTTCCATTTTGAATTCTCTTCCTGTGCACTTCTACCTGCTCACCTGGCAAAAACCCATTTTGGTAATAGGGAAAAAATAGCTATAGTTGTATCCTCTTCCGCCATACATTTGTTTAATATGTGGGTTGGTTTCTTTGCATCTTTAGGATCACTTAGAAACTTAAGGAAACAACACAAGAATTCACTTACCTGGTTTTTTTACTCGACCTGGTGGTAAGTGTTGGACTTCATTTCCTCTTGTGCTGTGTGTTTCATTTCTTCATGCACATGTTCTTCTTCCATTTCCTTTTGTTCTACTTGCTATGAATCTTCATGCTTGCAAACTTCATCCAGTTATTTATGCATTGTGCATTGTATTGCTTCACACACATGGGATTCCTCTAGTGATTTCACGTATGTTTTTTGTTGTAACTCTTTGCACGCATAGGATTCATCCAATGACCTCTATGTTGTATGTTATAACTCTTCATGCACATGGGTTTCCTCCAATGACCTCTATGTTGCATGCTAAAACTGTTTGTGCGCTCTGTCCTCTTCTAGATCCCTTTATGTGTCATGCATGAATTGCTTATGTTGTGTGACATCAAACATGCGAGGTGTCTGCACTACTTTTCTTATCTTTCCTTCTAGATTCTAACCTGAAATTTCTCCTTGTTTCAGGTCCATTCCTGTCTAGATGCCTCATTGGGAAACTATAGATACATCAAAATATTATTTTGGATTCTGACCTTCAAGCAACTCCATAGTCACCATATTGCATTGTCTCTTCTTCTCTTCTAATTTTTCCAACAAGTTTGGGAAATCTTTTGTGACATGATCTGCACTATGGAAATATCTACAAAGTGCATGGGGTTTGGTACAAAATTGCGACAAGTGGCCTACTTTACGACAATTAAAGCATGTAGGTGGTATTCCTCCACCACCACTGTATCCTCTTCCTCTTCCTCATCCATATCCTCCACTCTGGCCTCCTTGGTATCCTCTTCTATAACAGCCTTCATGGTATCCACCCTTCTATTCTTCCTAGACCCAGAAAGTGTCTGCGGTGTGCTCTTGCATCAACTGTAGAGACTAGCAGTTGTTCATGTCATGTCTTATGGACTTGAAAGAATCACAAAATTGATTATGCATAGTCTTCTACTAATTCTATAGTGTTGGGAAACAAGGAGGTATATGGCCCCATTGCCTGCAAATCTCACATCATTCAGCCTGTGGTCTTGTTGGGAATGGATTTGATGCACCTGTCACTGTGTAATGTCCCAATGTGGGCCACTCATTTCTATTGTGACCTTTAGTGTGGCATGTAGCACACCATAAATTCTTGTGCATGACCTTGTCCTTATCCATATCTTGTAGCTGGATGGCAAGGTTTGCGAGATGGGATTGTACTTTCTCCATCCTTGTTAAAGTCTCACCACCTCTTGGTGTAGCTTCCTAGCACATTGCAATTTCCATGACCTCTTATTGGGTCATCACTTTTTTTTGGGTGAGGAGAACTCGAATATGAGGCAAGGGTCCAACAATAAACCACTCTTAGTGTTGTACATCTTGAAGTTGAAACGTTAGCCTATCCAACAAAATCTTGAATCGTTGGTCATAATTCCATATGGTTTCACCTATTAATTACTTTATCTCTTTGACTTCCGTGATGCATTATGATTTTCAATTAGGTTTATGAAATTCCTAAGAAAATATCTCTTTATTTCTAGTAAGGACCTCAGTCATCCCATTGGCGCAATAGACTTATACTTCATATACCACGTTAGAGATCTATCTTTGAATGTACTCTCCAACTGCGCAATATTGGATGCTTCATCCATGATTCTCTTCACAGACCATATAAATTCACACGTGAACTAGTGCTTCTCCACATCATCTCTTCCCATCCCATGGAACCTGAAAAATCCTTAGAGTTGAATCTTGGTTCACCATACTCAATCTAAAATAGTTTATTCTTTTCTAATTATTTCTTGGTGCTGATGTTGATGTTACTCTTTGTGAAGTATTGTTGACTTTGAATTCTTCTTCATTGGTATCTTCTTCTTTTTTTTCTTCAACTCTTATATCTGCACTTATTCATTTCTTTCTTCTTGATGAAAAATGTGCAAGGGGGGTGGTTGAAAGAGGGGGTTCCTCGATACTCTCTCATCTTCTTCAGTGAGGGATCCAAAAGAGATCCCTATTTATAGTTATGCAATCCTACTCATAAACTCCAAGGCCTCTACCCCTTCTCAAAGGGATCCATCACTATATTTTGTTGCATATGTGATGTTACTCTACATCTCATCCTTCTATGATCTGATTTCCTCTATTTCAAGCCAAAGGGGTTTGAATTCATGGTATTTTTCCCTACTCCTTCTACTTTTGGCATCCTCTATTGAGACCCTTTTCCTAATTTCATGTCTCTTTGATTTACTCTCTTCTTCTACACTTCTCTCTGGAAAAAAACTTTCTCCCACACACTCTCTTGGTGTGGTTTCTTTTCTCTTCATCACGGGCCCAAATACTCGTTCTTCAACCCTTTATTTCTCTTATGAACTTCTCTTCTTGATTTTCCTCATTATCTTTGTTCTTCTTGCATATCTCTCGACTCTCTTTCTCCTATTCTCTTATGGATCCATTCTTGATTCACCTCATCTTATCCTTTTTATGGATCCATTCTTTCTTTCTTTTTCCCCCTTCTTTCCATCCCCACTCCCTTTGCATGAGGGGGTTTACCCATCCATGCTATTGGGATCCATGTGCATCATCCCCTTCTCTACAAACAACATCTTGATCCACAAAATAATCTCTTCCAATCGTCTCCTTATAGCACCAGTGACAAACTTCCTCTCAACAACGTTGAAGGATTCATTGTACTTAATAGAAAATGCAATGATATACCCTTTCTTAACCCGGTTGAACCACAATTTGACTGCTCTCGTCCACTTTTTATCCATATATTTAAACTTATTAACAATATTATGGTCCCACGCTAGTGATTCTTGGGCTCCCCAGGAAGAGTTAATCTATGTTATCCTTTTTATCCATTCATGTAATAAACAAGGAAACTCAACAAAGAAAGTTCCATGTAAATCGATATATATGTACCTTTGTTTCCATTGCTCGAGGTTGATCTGTAGATTTTTGGTCTCTCACACGAAAACTCATCCTTCTTCTCATATACCCAATCTTGTATCTCCTCTCTATAGAGTTTCCACATTGTTTTCCTTTAACATCTAGTACAAAACCTTTAGGTCCCAGAAACAGAACCATTTGTTAGCTCTTACGGGGGTATTAGACCTAGGTTTCGATAGGATTTACCAACCAAAACCCCATAGGAATTGTAATTTTCAATATTCAAGGATTGAAGAAGGTCTCACCTAATACGACATGATGTTATGAGGAGTAAATATCTATGGTTTGGGGTAGGACCACAACAGACAAAACGATACTAAGAAATCAACTCAAATCTAAAATATTCTAGATAAATGGAAATGGAAACAAAAGAAAGGATAGAATCCTAGCTCTTCTGGACATTCATATGAGACCAAAATTAATCTCACAATCCAATGCTTGATACCCACAACTGTTCCTAAACATCCAAGATACACATGCATATGGAAAATGTATGAAATTTCAGCATATAAACTACCATAATCCATCAACATGTATACAAAATTTACCCATGGAAAATAATATAAACATTCACAACATATAATTGGACGAGAAAAGAGTATTTCTATTAATATAATTAGCAAAAGTACATAGGTGACAACATTCTATATCAGAAACTTGTCGAAACCGAGAAACTAAGTCCCTCCACCTAGGCCTTCACCACTTCAATCCTCCACAAGGAAAGTTCACAGGTTCTAGGAGTAACTGGGTTCCTTCTTCACAGGATAGGGAGAGCTTGGAGGATGAAAATAAGGAGAGTTCGGAATTAAAGGACTAAGATATGCAGACTCAAGGATGTAACATGGGGAAAAATTTATCCAGAGTGTACTTGCTCTCATTTTTTTTTTCTTCTTCAAGGATTTTATATGGTTATATTTATAGCCTTCAAAGGGAAATGAAGGGTTGAATCAGAGCGTTTCCAACATATGAAAGGCCAAGGATCATGGATTCGGTAGCTTGGCATGAAAAATCTGAAATGTTTTTAATTTTTAGCATAAAACCTAATGTATGTGGGCTATAATGGAGCAAACTACGTATACACATGTTGTATAACCGTAGCCCGCGTATATGTACAAAAATTTGAATTTTTTACTTTTGACTGAGCAAGATGGGGAAACTGTGTCTGCAGAGGGAAAGGGTAGGAAACTAAAGCATGATGCATAGAGTGTGGTAAAAAGTGCTATAACAGTTTCCCCTTAATGTGTGAGGTTAGAGGAGCAATCACAAAGGCTGAAAATACATTACAATTCCCAGAAGTGGAGTAGTGAGAACCCAACCGAAGGAACTAGTCAGCCATCAGAATATTACAATACATATTGACTTTGTACACATGGATGCCAATTTGAAGTACACTGCAGATCCATGTGCATATAAAGAATATAATTGTTCATGGCCATGAAGAGGTGATACAAAGTAGACATATGCTATAGGTGGTCATAGCCACGGACAAAATAGAATGGAGTCCAGTCTCAGAATCAATTGATAATATATGGATACAATGAAGTACAATCTGATATTCCATGATAAGTTAAGTCATATAGGACTAGTGTGATGAAAGATAAGAACATGTATGAGGTGCTACTACTGTGAGTTTGAGGTATACCATCGATGGTGCAAGTCTGTATCATTTGAATAAAGTAGTTGAAGTCAAACACAATGAGACTATGTTTGATTACCAGTCATTGAGGTATACTGTTAACAAACGCAAGACAAGCCACCTATGATGAAAGTAGGCGTTAAGGCACCGAGTACATTCTACAAGTGTAAATAAATGTGTTGAGGTTGAACACTTGAAGAATCCATCGAGGAGGAGACATTAATTTATTCCCAACTGTTGATGACAAGAGAACCTACTATTGATGACTACAAGCCTCTAGGTACTCTTATGACTCTAGATATCGATTCCAAAATAGATGAGATAAATTCAATGGAATGTGACCCATTGAAAGGAGGGAATTAAGGTTCCCGCCATCATCCAGCGTGAGGTACAAGGAAACAATTGATGATTAGGAAGAGCTCGAGCGAACATGATATGCACGAACCAATGCCCATGTGTTTCTCTCTCATGCACCAAATACAAGTAGTACACTAAATATACCCTCTAAATAGAAATCATTAATGAAAAATTCTGACAGAGGTGAGGAAACCACCAATAGGATCTAATGGAATATAAGACACTACATGAATCCCAACGTGTGAATAGATTTATTGTCATTGAACACAAGGGAAACCATCTAGTCAATGACCAATGAAGAGATGCCATCTGTTGGGTTCAAGGTCACCTACCAATGATAAAACCATGCCCAGTGTAAGGTAGGACAACAACTTCATGTGATTCTAAGATTCACTTATAAAGGGATGGTTGACATGAAAAGTTCAAAATTTTGAGGAATGGCTGACACAGGTTTATAATTCCTTTGAACAAGAGAATGAGATAGATGGATAACTCAGGAAGCATAGAATCAAGACTGAACATTGACAAAAGTTTGTGATGCAGGAGGCATCGACAAAATCTCCATATGGACTGGAAAGATAACCAGTCGGAGGATTAAACTCTCAGTAATGAGTTCAACTTCCTAAGGCCATAATAAACACAAAACTTTGATGAATGGACTCAAAAATTTGTGCTCAGTTCAAAGGCGACACAATTTCTACTGATAGAAGATAACACTCTTTTCGTGCCCTTCTTTTTTTGCTTTTCAAATTTTTTTGTATTTTTCATATTATTAAATCCTAAAAAATAGGTAAAAGAATGTTATGATACAAGAGAGGAAACAAGTTTCATGAACAAGAAAACTAGTTCCATGTAGTGGAACATACGTATGCTCGATGTACAAGAACATGTGCATGATATGGACACTCGAGGGGATGTTTCCTCTTGGGGTAAGGGGTGTCAAGTTACAATGGATATATGAAAGGAACTACTTGGTGAGTGTTGAAATGTTTTGGGGAAATGGGCTTATAATGAGGAAGTGGGGGCCGACATTAGGCTCAACAATGCAAGCAGGATAATGAAATGCAATCACAACTCAACATTTGCAGGAGTCCCGTGGGTAATAGCCATAATAGTAGATTGAGGATAAATATGAGGTTTCAATGCAATGTCATAGTGTGACTATAAAAGACTCCTAGACCTATGGAGTAACTTCAGCATGGGTACCAAGTGGTAAAAAGGGTTCTAACTAAGGCACCCATGTTTGGTAAGTCTCTACCACTTAATAACAATACTTCTAGTAACAACGAGGAGGTTCTGTGTCGCTAAAAAATGGGTTTATACATAGGGTATATGAATTGTGGTCATAGGACGATACAAAAATGCAAAGCAAGGTGAAAGCCTATCCTATATTCCATTGATAGTATATACCTGCTGGAGGTGCAAACGAGCTAAGGAACACTCAAAATTTGTCATAACCTAAAAAACACACTTCAAACTAGGTCTTACACTGCATAATTAGTCCATATGTCCATAGTCCATAGTCCATATATCCATTTTCTCAACCACTTTCAAATTGATGAATGAAATACAAAAACTTTTGGTCTTTGGCTTTACCTATATATTTTGCAATGGATGAATGTATGTTTCCTTTACTTAGTTATGCGACAAATGAAAATCTAAACCGTAATTAGCATATGCATCAAATACTTGATTATAACTTCCAGGGATATGATTATAAGTAATGAAATCAAAATATCGTTCCAAAAGTCATACCTGAAGGAATCGTCAGAGTAGTGTAGGATCCCTGACTCGATACCTAATGTTCAACTAAGACACAACCAACTAGGAATCCAGGTGAACCTCTAAAGATCGAACACCATGTGAAATGGTGTCATGTAATAGCTCAATAATGACACTATACTAAGCCACATTGTTCGTCGATGGCTCTAGAAAAATGCCTCCTGAAGACACCAGTTGTCCCTCGGGGGAATAGATAATCTAAGTGGTGGAAGCTATGTTATGAGTATGACGACTGGAACTATTTGGGAATCCTAAGAACACTAATGATTTTTTTGACATATTTCAACCAAGGGGAAACTCAATAAGAAAATCGGTGACACGAAATAACAAAACGAAAAATATATACATTAAAGTACAATAATATACAAAGATCATACTCAAGATGGAGGGCTCAAACATAATACTTTTTGAGATAGAGCCTATTTTTTGGCTCTTTTAGAACGTTCCCTTCATAATTCTCTAACTCATAGGATCCTTTTTCGAGGACACATCTCGCGATATAAGGACGTGCTACATGGGATTGAATTTTCCTACCCCCAGTGGTTATTTAGCTTAATCGTAAAGAAGTACCAAGTCACCCTTAGCGTATTGTTGGGGACAGAAAGATTTATCATACTGGACCTTATCATGTCGCTTATTCGCCTCGATGGCTAGAGAAGCATCTGGACGATACTCATCGAGTTTCTCCAGGTGTACAAGGCATTCTTCGAGATCGGTCGTGTTAGGTAGGAGCTCAACTACTAACTTAAGAGAAGGAATCTCGCATTCAATGGGGAGAAATGAATCCACTCTGTGAACCAATTGGAACGATATAAAAATAGTGGAAGTCTTTACTACGGTTCGGTATGCCCATAGAGCAAGGTATAAAATCACGTGCTAGTTATATTTAATCTACCTAACAATTTTTTGCAAAATGGCTTTCATATATTTATTCACAGCCTTTACTTGGTCATTTTCCTGGGGGTAATATGACAACGAGTGATATTGCTTGAATCCCAATTTTGATTCCAACACTGTCATTGTCTTGTTTTGAAAGTGGTTTTTGTGGTCAATGAAAATATCCTTTAGAATTCTAAATTGAGCTATGATTTGATTGAATATGAAGTGTGTTGTAGTATCACCATCAGATTTAATTGTAGGCACAACCTCAACCCACTTGGTAAAATATTCAATGACCATGATAATGTGATGGTGCCCCCCAGCCAAGGTCGGGTTGCGATCCATGAAATCCACCCCCACTTGGTGAAGGAACCGACGATAATGAATGGGTGAAGAGGGGTATGGTGCAAGCGCATCTTACGAGTGAACAACTAGAAAGGATGACATTTCTTGACTGCTTCTACACAATATTTAAATATCAATGACCAAAAATAACCAGCTCGCAATATAAGTGACCACCACACGCCCCACTATGAAATTCATTAAGTATGGCTTCATCCTCTTTTTGATTCAAACAACAATGCAGAATAGAATCCACCCGTTGACGATACAAATTGTCACCAATAATGAGGTAGTTTTTGGCTTGATGGCATACACATCGTCGTTCGTCCCTTGAAAGATGTTGGGGAAGCTTCAAAGTTTGAAGATATATTGTAATGTCTCCATACTAGGGGCCTGAAGAAGAGATAAAGAAAATGTGCTCATCGGTAAATGAGTCATCGAAATTAGTATCCTCATCCTATCTAGGCAAGTGTAACATTAATTTTGAAAAGACTAGCGATTTCTTAGATTTTGCGGAGATAAAATCGGGATGAAAATCCTACAAAATAACAATCCATTTATTTTACTTCCCCCCTATGATACACCTTATCAAGATGTATTGAAATGGATTGATGTCGGCGACCATGGTAGTCTTTCGAAGTAATATATAATGGCACAATCTTTGAACTGCATGCATGGTTGTAAAGGATATTTTTTTCACGTGAGAGTAATTAAATTCAAGACCAATTAGATTTCGAATAAGATAATAGATAATGTGAAAAGTCACTTCGATGTTCTTAAGGACATAACTCATTTTTTGGTATGCAAACATATCTAAATTACAAATGAACGTCGTCTTATGTTGAACCTTGGGTTTAATTTGAATCTGATTGTAGCTTGATAATCCATCCATAAAATAAAATATTTCACTCCCTGCACACTCATCAATGATTTGGTCAATAAATGGTGTAGGGAAATTATCTTTTAGACATGATTTATTCAGATCCCTAAAATCCATACACAGACAGATGGTTCCTTGCTTCTTATCCACATGAATAGGATTGGAAACCCATTTAGTCAAGGGAATTGGGTAGATGAAGCCAACATTAAGAAACTTCTCCACCTCTGCCTTAATGGTGGGGGCCTTTCTAGGATTCACAACTCTAATCCATTGTCAAATTGGCTTAGAGTTCAGATAAGTCTTGATTTCTTGTTCGAAAATACTAGGGTCTATCCCTGGAATTTCTTCATATGACCAAGCAAACATGTCTCAGAATTACTTAAAAATATCGGTGTAAATTTGATTTTCTTCAAGCGAGAAATCCACATCGATATAAATGTTCTCAACCTTGCCAAGGGTTTGAGAGATATTGATCGCAATTGTAGGATATATATTCTCCATGTCCCCTTCAATATATATGCCATTCTTATCCAACAAAACCACAGTGTGACCAAGAATCTCTCTCATGGCGGAATTGAACTCATCTCGTTTGATCCTTTCAAGATCTGGGAGAAAATAAGATGTGTGGTGAAGGTCCTCCCAAGGCCTTTTAGGACCAGTCATGGCCTATAATATTGCTTCGTCTGAAGGAAAAGTACCATCGAGGAAATCATGTGAACTAGACAATTTTATGGCCCATATGTGGTCTAGGACAAGATCCTCCTCTTATGTCTGCGAAGAGGGAGGATCCGAGTCTACAATGGTTTCCTGGATAGCCTAATATGAAATCTCGACTGCAGACAACATAATTTTCTATTCCGATGTGTGAGTGGCCTTCATATGACATAGTCAAAGAAGGTAGAGTCCATGGGTCATTAAAATATGAAGTATGGAACGAGACATGCCTCAATGACGATGATGATTCATCAGAAATGACATTAGTATATGAGATTGGCACCGAGAAATTAAAGGTTCCCATCAAGGAAGGATACATTCCAACACCAATATTCTTAGATGCCTTCTGATAATTCTCGAAAATAGGGACCGAGGGTCCCACCGATGCAGAGAAACTAAAGAGTGAGAAAGATAATTGGTCGATCGTCACAACCTTCCCTTCACAAGGAAAGCATAAAACATGAAACACGAACGACACGATAGTTGTCATAACGTAATTCCAGCTATGCCCCAATAAATGATTGTAGTCAAGGGGTTCATCAACCACCTCAACCTCCATAGTTTTACCACCTAATTGGACCTGAAGAGAAGGGATCATATCGTGGGGTCTGAATGAATGCCCATCAAACACAATTAACATAGACATAGACTGAGAAATATTAAGAGAGCCAATGGGTTTCCAACAAGATAGAGACATCACAGACGTCGAAGCACCTTCATCAATGACAATACACTTAATATTCATATCCATACATTCCACATGGATTTGAAAAGCCACATGGTAAGGTAAGCGATGTTGGACATATGTGACATCGAACCTGATAAATTTCGAGCCACTTGAGTTGAGAGCCCCCAATGCAGATAACAAGGCATTCCTCTGTGCTGGGCACATCTAGAGTACCTCTAAATATAAAATCACACATGGAACTTGGCCCAAATCTTCAACAATCGAGTAATTATGAGCAACTCTAACATTGGGATTATGAGTAGAGTGCTTAAGAACTCCTTTTATAATGCGAGGAATATGGTCAAGATTATCAATCTGCAAAGGCGTTTCCAGAGGAGGAGGCTCTTTACCCAAAGTAGGTTATGGAGGACCATAATCACAAGTCCTAGTGGCTACGCTAATCTCAAATCAAAGCATATTTATGCATTGATGGACACCATCATGTTCCAAGGGATTTTGACCTCCACCCGATGTATTTCTAGTGTTCGAGGTTCTTGAGGCCATATTTTGATTATGTGGAAAGAGATTAGTTAACATAGCAGGTTGTTGTGCTATAAGCCTTGAGGCTTCCTCTATCTTAGGTAATAAATGTGTAAGGTGATATTGTTTACACAAATTACATGGAAACTTCACCTTCTACTTTTCCTTCTTTCCCTCGTCGACAATGTTACCAGACTTGCCATTATTCTAATTGTCCGTGTTCTTGTTATTGTTGTTATTATTCCCATCCTTGTGGTTATTATTTCTACCTTTCCTCTTATTCCCTCTGGGATGTTGGTTACCCTTCGGGTTCATCAACTGAATAGAATGTACTTTCGATGACTGGGCAGGAGGAGATGAATTCGTAGCTTGTCCCACTACAAACTGGTTGCGAGATAAATTTTTCATCTGATTCATCACCTGGCCTGCAAACTTGGCATTTTTTTGAGCCTATAATGCCATCAACATGGGGCTCGAGATTTTGTCTTGGATCATTACTCGACCGTGGTTCGTTAGGAATAATTTCATAGAGTATCCCAGATTGAGTTTGAAATATATGAAAATAGGGACTTAAGGAACCACTCCAATAGAAACTCTAGAGGAATGTTAGCTTTAATCAATTTCTTTCTTTTATGCCACTCTTGAATGTGATTAGAGATGTGGGTGGCTTTGTCCTGATGGAAAGTTGATAAAAGCTCAGTACCGACATCGTAATGAATCAACAATTGAAAGTGGTTTAGAAAAACTAAGGCCAACTCATGGAAATTTTGGTATGTACCCCCTGGTAACTCAATGTACCATTTCCCAGCAACCCCCATAAGGGTGCATTGAAACAGTCTCAAACGAATCAAGTCATCATTAAGAGAGTTCGACGAGCACCATAAGTGAAAAGTAGTAACATGATTTCTTAGATCCTCGCCACTCTTACCCTCAAATTTCAGAATGTTTGAGGGAATCTTGGTAGGAACTAGGGCCCATGTCGGTTCATGACACACGGGGTCATTCATTGATCTCGACAAATCTCAAAAATTTAGCGTGGCCATAAAAGGGAGCCTTGCTGTCAGTGTCTGAGACCATGCTCCCAGGAAAGACTGACTTTGAAAGACTGCAGATCGAGGAGGGTTCTGGTAGACACCATGGCCCTACCCAATAGGATAATATCCCCCTCATAATTGATTCATGAAAGGCTATAAAGGAATCATCATTGATGGGAGTGCTTGTGAGGAAAAAGTGATATGATACAGATTACCCATGTGAGGATATACATTTCCCGTTGACGAAGGAAATTCGTATGGGGGGTTGTCCATGTTAGAAAATTCATTCCCCTTGATGTAATACCATAGGTTAGAGAAGGATTTTCCATAAGAAAATCATTTGCGGGAATATGCATTGTGGACAATGAATGGACGAACAATATATATGAAGTAGAAACACCTCCCATTTCCAATTCCATCCTTTAAAATAATAACTAGGATTGGTTCCTAATGTAGGAAATTACTGAGGGATATCCCCCCCACCAAATGGGAAAGAATTAAAAGGAGGCGATGTGACCCCTTACCTAAAACTAGCATTGACATTAGATGTCAGAATGGAGGATGACATGTGAGAATTCATATTCGACATACCAAAGAAAAAGGATTAGGGACGAGAGGCATCAGATGAGTTCTATAACTAGGCATCCTTGTCAAAAAGGTTCTAGGAGGAACGAGTATTGATGATGACGAAGTCATAACACTYGAAAATATAGAAGGGTTAATCCCCATGGATTGAGTTGAGCCCATGGACTGGGTAGCACTAACTGAGTGAGTCCCTGAAATCCAAGTAATCGATGATGAGGTAGTCACGGGGACTCCACTAACCATAGCAGAGGTTGAAGATGAATTATTACTCATATCTAAATCAATACTCATGATGGGATGATCATGAACCTGAGCGACATAGATGTACGTACCACGCTTATTAATTCTACGCCTTTTAGGAGGCGGTTTCGGTAACAAACCAAATTGTGGTAATTGATTCAATATTCGACGAGACTGACAAGTAGGTTGGTCTCACTCCACGATGACTCAAAACTCATGATGAAATGAAAAATCCTAAGGCCAACTAATATAGAAAGAACACACTCCTAAATAAAACTAGAAGCTAATGCACGCAAACAAGAGAGGGTGGCTCAAAAGGGGCCTCCCAAAATAAAGAAGGTATGCCTCTCATAGGAGGGGATTGATATTCCCAAACAATAGAGTGGATATAATATAATCAATTTTGAGGACCCTCGTAGGCTTCACAGAGCGATCAGTCAGACCCCTTCGAAGAGAATATCCTCCATAAAGTTTGTGTATTTCCTAATCCCTATCTGACTCAGGATACCCACATAATAACCCATGCAAGTAACCTGTGTGGATACCTAGGATAGGAAACTAAGGCCACCATGGTATAACCAATTCTTAGGTAAACAGTCATAGGTCAGGTCCACCGTATGGGAAGGGTAGTTAATCATGAAGCTCAAGAAGAACCAAGGTACTCCAAGAACCCCCAATATACAAATAGAACCCCATAAATATCTATGACACTAGGAGGGTATTGGAGGGCTATATCTGCAACCAACTTCATGCGACCTCATGCTTAACTCTAGTTTTAGTGGAGCCTCCGAATAACACCAATTATATAATGGATTTCACCACTCCCTGGATAGACACCTATGTTTAGTTTTGTAGCCTTTGATATGTTTACTCACAAAATCCTATTCCAAGGCCCTAAATACTAAATTTGTTTGTGTACCCTAAAAGATAAAATATTTCTAATCAATTTTAATTGTTGAGCATAAATAGCAAGAAGCAAGTTTGGAAAAAAATCAACAGTGACACAAATTCCTATCACTCTGCAAGCACTCAATCAAATACCTAAGAAGACTCAACAACACTCAAAGCCAACCCATCAAACACCAAATTGAGTCTAAAAGGATTATAAAAAGATGTACGCGATTGTTATGGGAACAAAAATGTATGTACGCACCAAAGACACAGACACACTATGTATGCCAAGAAAAACACTGACTTGGTAAGAATTAAGCCAAGCAATTCAAATATATAGAAATGTACATGTTGTTAAGCTACATGTGACACATAAACTCAGGAAAACAAAGAGCAATAAAAGAGAAAAATCACCAACTAACCCCAAAAAAGGAGAATGCCCAGTATGGTCGCCAATTCTGTTACAAGGAGTAAATATCTATGGTTTGGGGTAGGACCAAAACAGATAGAAAGACACCAAGAAATCAACACAAATCTCAAATATGGTAGACAAATGGAAATGCCAACAAAAGAAATGCCAGAAGCCTACCTCTTCTAGATGTTCATAGGAGACAATTGTTGAGCTCACAATCCAATGCTTGATACCCACAACTTTTCCTCAACATCCAAGATACACATGCATATGGAAAATGTATGACATGTCAACATATAAACTAGCATAATCCATCAACATGTATAACCCATGGATAATAATATAAACATTTGCAACATATAATTGGATGAGAAAAGAGTATTTCTATTAATATAATCAACAAAAGTACATAGGTGTCAACCTTTTGTATCAGCAACTTGTCGAAACCGAGAAACTAATTCCCTCCATTTGGGCCTTCACCACTTCAATCCTCCACAAGGAAAACTCACAAGTTCTAGGAGTAATTGGGTTCCTCCTCCATAGGATAGGGAGAGCTTGGGGGTTGAACATAAGGAGAGTTTGGATGCAGAATCAAGGATGTAACATGGGGAAAAATTCTCCAGAGTGTAATTTCTCTCAACTTTTTCTTCCTCTTCAAGGCTTGTATATGGCTCAATTTATAGCCTTCAAAGGGAATTGAAGGGTCAAATCAAAGCGTTTCCAGCATATGAAATGCCAAGGATCATGGATCCCATGACTTGGCATGGAAAATATGAAATATTTTTAATTTTGAGCACAAAACCCAATGTATGTGGGATGGAATGGAGAAACCTGCATATACACATGTTCTTTAACTGTAGCCCGCATATATGTAAAAAAAATCATTTTTTTTTACTTTTGATTGAACAATATGGGGAAACTGAGTCTAAAGAGGGAAAGGGTAGGCCACCAAAGAATGATGCATAGAGTGTGGTAAAAAGTCAAATAACACATGAGAATCATAGAGGCATGATGATCTGAAATATTATTCAAGGTCTTAAAGATAACACCAAAAGGGTAAATCCTCCTATGTTTTTAGAGAGGTTGTACTCCTCTTTTAATATAATAAAAATTTACAGGGAATGCTTTGAAAGAATATACTTTTAAAAGAATAAATATTCACACATACAAATAACGCCCGAGAAAGGACCAGGCCTATTAAAAAATGAATATTTACAATATTATACAAGACTGTAAACCATAAAAATGAGAAATTTTAAAGGACTCCATTTCCATCATAGCATAACAAAAGTAGAACACATAATTGGACAAAATAAGAAATAAGGACCACATTTTCAGAGAACTTAACATGGTTTTGAAATTAAAAATCAAATATTTTCATAGATGCATTCTTAAAATCTAATGCTTAAAACTCAAAGTCAAAGAAATCACTAGACATGTGCCCCAAATAATTCTCTAGGGAACCTAAAAAAATATACAAATATTTTTAAAAATTTATGTAATATTCGTAAAAGTTAATGCATTCATCCTAAATGGATTGGGATGACTCTCCTCTAGACCAATAATAAAAGAAAGACATGGAAGAAATATAGAAGGAATGGTTATAAATTTACCTTTGGTTTACACAAATCATGAAAGAATAAAGGTTGGATGACTGCTAACTGAGAAGAAAAGGAAGTAAAGACTTAACAATATGACTACTTGACTTAGTATGATGAAAAATGGGAACCATCATTTGCTTGTTGAAGTCCCTTTTGTAGAGTGTCCGTTTGGAGGTTCCCTAATGGTAGTAATTGCTTTCTACTAATCCGGTTAAGTTATTTTAATCAAGGCATTCTTTAACCATAGTTCAATGTACTCCCGCATGGGAGAAACCATTCTTTCATGCTTGAATCTTGCATTGAAAAAGTCATTTTCAATATCTTTAAAATCAAAGCTCAGCTGGTGAAGAGTATCTTCAATGTCTTCATTTTTTTTCACATAATGAATTAGCCATTTCTCTACTTCTTCCTCTGAATATTCAGTTAGGTCATTAAATTCACTTGCCCATGAATTTTTAAGGGCATCTAGTTTTTCCTATAATTAATCCCTTAAAATCGGTATTGATTCCATTATTAGGTGTGGGCCCCTCAACTCTTTTGTAAAATCAACAAGCTTTAGGAACACATCACTTATTTTTGTATTTATGGTGTCACATTCAACAAGTATTTCTCTTAAACACTTGATCCTTTTTAGCCAACATGCATTTATTTGTCTTAGTCAAACTTTGGAAGGAAGTTTTTCCTCTCTTCAATGCACATCATTCATATTTGAAACTTTAGCAGAAAAAGTTTCAACGACTTACTTATAAAAGTTTTCATCATTGTCCAAGTCTTTTTGGAGATATTCCTTAAATTTTAGAATCCTTGAAGAGAGTGTAGTTGAACTAGTGGCTACTTTCCAGATTTTAAGAATTAAAGAAATTATCTTTTTAATGTTATCTCCAATGTACTTTCTAATAATCACTAATAATATTGAGGCACTTCTTAATATCAATATTGACTCTGGTTTGTCTTCTAGACTGTTATGTGTTCAGATGGAAACGATTGGCTCAACAAATAAAGTTCACGGTAGCAAAACATTCTTCAGTTCCTTCATTCTTTCCTTCAAAATCAGGTTTTCTTTTTCTATTTCATCATCTAAATATTTTAGAGCTTCTCTTTGTTGGATTACTGAGAGCGGGGGTGAATCAGTAAGAGCGTAATTATAATCCTTTTCTCCAAATAATCCAAGTGTTATATCAATATAGTTATTATTATCCAATAATGAGAAATAAGAAATGAACAATCACACAC
>SNQJ01S0149182.1:0-23449 GCA_010110895.2 Picea sitchensis
TGGGGATTCTTCTATTAGGATTAATTACAAATTTGGGGGAAACAGGGTGTTACAATTCACCTTTGGAGTGTGGCAGAGGTAAGCCTGATAACCATCAGAGTTTATGTCACAGAATGGTTATAAAAGGGTCAAATGGGCGCAGTCTCCGGAAAATATCGTCTTAACTCAGAAAACTAGACTGATATGCACAAGTAGGTGAGGTCTTAATTTAACTTCAAATAGTAAATTGTAGTAAAGGTGAGTAGGAGGAATACTTCGGTGATAAAATGTAGAGTTTTTCCAAGGACATCAAGTATTTCAGAAGCCCAAGGAGGAACGATTTAAACAGAAGAACTTCTCGAATTTAAATCTCACAGAAACTAAAAGGAACAATAACAACACTATAATCAAACTTTCATCATAACGCAGTCACAATAATTCAAGTGAATCATTCAACCATGAACTCTTTCGGCATCAGAGGGAAACAAGAGGGAGTAAGAAAACCGATTGTCATTAAACAAGATGTCTCAAATGCATATACATAACTAGAGAACCAAGATGTTCATTAAAACTTTAAAATATGGGAGCTTTGCTCTACCATCGACCTATACAAAATACAAAAACTAAGTATATATACTAAGAGCAACTCCCCCCTTCAGAAACACGCTCTGGCCATTACATTCAATGCTTGGTGTCTTTGTGTTCTTCTACCTGACTGCACTTGCATTCTTTTGTCAGACGCAAATTTAGACAGTATGGGATTTGCAGGAAAACCATTGACAGGGGGACCTTGAATTGACAGCCTGCCCCCACGACCGGATGTTCTCATGCTGTTCATTTATGGGATGAAACGAGGTTTCAACTACCTCCCCCAATTTCCATTGACTCACTGCATCAGGATCAAGACAGAGCCTGACACCCATGAATGCTCCAGGAGACGTTTGCGATTCCTCCAATTCAAGCCTAGCATTTCAAAACCACACAGAACTTTTGATGAAACCAAAACGAGCGCTTTCAGTTCTTGGCACATCTCTTATCCATCGCTCCACACGACCTCGGGCTATGACCCTACGCTTATCCCCTATAAAATTTTGGGGCTTCGCACTTCGCGAGTTTGCACTCCCCTTGATTTAAAAAATCCTTATGCTCGAAATCACGAAAACGACCCATCTGTATCGACGGTTGGATTTTCATTGACCTTTACGGCTAGGATCATTTGCTCGAACAATCTCAGTCACTTGTTGCTCGACATGTGCCTTCCCTTTCCTTATGGCTCTGCTCCCATATGACCGCGGGCTGTGACTGTGAGCCCAATTCTCAGGCGCGTCGCATTTCAGTAACTCGCGAGGTGTTTATGCTCAAAATCCCGAGTCGCGAAATTTCGACGCTCAGATCAGCTAACACATGCCCCTCTTTGATCGGACGACCCTCATCATTTCACAATTTCGTGCTTCGCGAGTCCTCGCGGCTCGGCCCTTTGACTGCTCCATTCCCCGAAATCACGAAATGCTTAATCGTGTGCCACACGTCTTGATGAGAAGGACGGCTTAGATGATTTCACGATTTCACATTTCACGAATCCTCGTAACTCTGCCCTTTGACCTTCCTGACTCGCAAAATTGCGACTCTGCCTGACGCTATTACTCGTGTAAATGTATGATCGCGATTGCTTGATGGTGTCGATACGGCTTGATTAATGGATCTCTATCATTGAACACTGAAACAACTCGCCTTCTTGTATTTTAAGCCCAAAATGAGCTTTTCTACGTGCTGTGCTTGGACGCTTCTTGCGCAAGTCGCGAACCTGGATACCCTTTTGCCCGTGAAAAGTATTGGTGATAACATTTGGCTCCACGAGGGATGGCATGCTCCCTACGAGCTACCAAGAACAAGTAGTTCTAGTTGCCTTAAGCATTGGGCTATGGAGTCAAGCCCCAAAACATCCTGCTAAAAAATACAGGCTGATAAGTAAAACGAAACAAAACACACATGCTCCAAGGAGATTATTTATGTACAGTCCTAAACTAATTGATTTTAATACATGGTGCTAGGTGAAAGAAAACTTCCACCATAGCCATTCAAGTAACTTCCTAACTGGAAGCTCCTTTACTTTATCGATGATCACTAGCAGATGATGCAACCGTGACAGCAGAACGGTTACACCCTTCAGCTCCTCTTCAACGGATGAAGTTGAGATGAAATAGGGTGGCTCCAAGAGATGAAGGACATGCCACTCCATGTACTTGCTCACAGGCTCATAGAATGAGTGGCATATCCCAGAAAATTGGTAACATGCAGCCTCTTTTGCTAAACCTCTGCTCACATATGGCTGAATGTCTCTGGTAGGCACAAGTGGGTGAACAGTCGATATTGGCTGACTAATCTCAGGAGATGGTTGCTCTCTAACTGGATCTAAGCATGAGACAAATAAGATCTCCTGCTGCTCCTCTGGTTCATCTCCTTGGCTCTCCCAAGGGTCAGATTCATAATCATCATAAAACAGACCTATGGGAAAGCTCTGTTCTTCATCATGTTGCTCAGGGTCTTCTACAGGCTCGGGATGGCTGGTTTCCTCATGATGACTTTCTTTAACAAATAGAGGATAGGGCTTTGTAATGTGTTATTGGAAATCCTACATATCCATCTCAAAATCTGATTTGTAGCTGTCATATACAAGCTAAATGCTCCTCTGGTGGGCAAACTGCGACGTGGGGCTCTACTTCTCCCCATCTGAATAATCATCAAAGATTTTACAACATGCACATCAGGAGAATAATGCAAGGCCTCTATAGTTGTGAAATCTTCAACGCTATCATCATCAGTAGGGATGTCAAGAACCTCCGCCTCAAGGACTGGAAAATCCTCAGTGTTGTCTTCAGACTCCAACCTTTCTATGTCAGAACGAGTGATTTTACCATCTCCATCAACTTACCCAGAGAATCTTCTTCCTCCTCATGGTCCTCATCCTCAAATCCTTCATCATATACAACCATACCTTGATCGTGGTTGTCGTATCCCTCACAACAACCATGACAAATCAACTAAGAGGGATAAAACTTTTGGCAATGAGCATTGAAAGATGCATGAAACTGTTCCAGGGAAGAGATGATAGCAGGGGGTAAATAATGATACCACTCACGAGAGTCCCCTTCTAACGAGAACAATAACATCTTCATTAATACATCTTCATGATGTATCTCCCACTGGTGCATGAGTTCATGAAACTCTCTAAGATGCCGAGCAGGTTTATCCTCTCTATGCTCTCTGAATATAGGCAAATAATCATTCCATTCATCTGGAGAAGGAACAACATTGGGAAAACCAGGAACAACAGAAAAATTAAAGGGAGAAAACCTCCGAGCCAGGATTCTTTCCATTTTGAACCAGTGGTATCGCCAATTGATCCTTCAACCATGGAGTCGCCAGGTGAATGATGTGCACAATGAGTGTGTCTGGTCTTTGTACACCATCAAAGACCAAATCTGATCATTGTGTTCTCCGAGGGCTACCAGGTGTAGCCAGAAGCAACCACACTGAAACAATGGAGTTGAGACAGTGGGGTCACCACAGTAGAGTCGCCAGGTGCACAGTTGTAATCTTCGATGTACTGAGTTCTGATGCACCTTCAGAACCATTAAGCTTTGCCATTCAATCCCAGGGAAAATCTTCAATTTCGTCCCCGACAACGTCACCATAAATGTTGGCACCAGAAGTCACCTCTGGATTGCGGCAGAGGTAAGCTTGATACCCATCAGAGTTTATGTCACAGATTGGTTATAAAAGGGTTAAATGGGCACAGTCTCAGGGAAATATCGTCTTAACTCAGAAAACTAGACTGATATGCACAAGCAAGGGAGGTCTTAATTTAACTTCGGACAATAAATTGTAGTAAGGGTGAGTACGAGGAAGACTTTGATGAGAAAATGTAGAGATTTTCCAAGGACATCGAGTCTTTCAACATCCCAAGGAGGAACGATTTAAACACAAGAAATTCTCAAATTTAAATCTCACAGAAACTGAAAGGAACTATAACAACACTATAATCAAACTTTCATCATAATGCAGTCACAATAATTCAAGTGAATCATTCAACCATGAAGTCTTTCAGCTTCAGAGGGAAACAAGAGGGAGTAAGAAAGCTGACTATCATTAAACAATATTTCTCAAATGCATATACATAACCAAAGAACCAAAATGTTCATTAAAACTTTACAATACAACATATGCAAGGCCTTGCAAGGAAGCCACAACAATCACTCAAACTCCATGACAAGTGAAGAAGAGTTATCTTTCAAAGCGCCTCCCAAGATGATCTTCGCTACACTTACCACTCATGTGCTACCGAGCAACGTGATAACAAGACAAGAATCGACTAACCCTGCTAATGGCCCTAGGCCAATCTTTGGGTAGTGGACCCAATAGGCAGCTCCTTTTTATCACATCACCCCTTGCATGAAATATGGAGCTTCACTACGCTTGCCTCTCATGTGCTACTGAGCAACGTGATAACAAGACAAAAACCGACCAACCTTGCAAATGGCCATAGACCAATCTTCAGGTGGACCCGATAGGTAGGCTCCTTTTTATCACATCACCTCGAATGCAAGGAAAAGTTGGGGTTTCCAGAGGCAATGCAAGGCAAGTTGGGGCACCCAGAGGAAAGACAAGTTGGCAAGAGGAGAGCCCAAACCAACAAAACCGAAAGAGCCAAGGACACATGGGCGGTGGGAAAAAAACTTGGGGTTTCTCGAATGCAAGGAAAACTTGGGGTTTCCAGAGGAAATGCAAGGCAAGTTGGCAAGAGGGGCACCCAAAGGCAAGCCGAGTTGGAAATAAGAGCGCCCAAGCCATCAAAACCGAATGATCCAGTAACACATGTGTGGTGGGAAAAAAACTTGGGGTTTCCGAATGCAAGGCAAACTTGGGGTTTCCCGAATGCAAGGAAAAATTGGTTTTTCCAGAGGAAATGTAAGGCAAGTTGGAAAGAGGGGTGTCCAAAGGCAAGCCGAATTAGCAAGAAGAGCACCCAAGCCAACAAAACTGAAAGAGCCAACAACACGTGCGGTGGGGAAAAAAACTTGGGATTTCTAGAGGAAATGTAAGGCAAGTTGGAAAGAGGGGCACCCAAATCCAAGCCGAGTTGGCAAGAGGAGTGCCCAACCAACAAAACCGAAGGAGCCAACGACACAGACATGGTGGAAAAAACAATTTGGAGCTTCTTGAATGCAAGGAAAGCTTTGTGTTTCCAGAGGCAATGCGAGGCAAGTTGGGGCGCCTAAAGGGAATCCAAGTTGGCAAGAAGAGCGCCCAACCAACAAAACCAAAAGAGCCAGTGGCACAGGTGCGGTGGGAAAAAACACTCGAGGTTTCCCGAATGCAAGGAAAACTTGGGGTTTCCTGAGGAAATGCAAGGCAAGTTCACAAGAGGGGCACCGAAAGCCAAGCCGATTTGGAAATAGGAGTGTCGAACCAACAAAACCGAAAGAGCCAACGACACATGTGTGGTGGGAAGGAAAAACTTGGGGTTTCCAGAATGCAAGGAAAGCTTGGGGTTTCCAGAGGCAATGCAAGGCAAGTTCACAAGAGGGGCGCCCAAAGCCAAGATGAGGTGGAAAGAGGATCACCCAACCAACATAATCGAAAGAGCCAGTGACACAAATGTGGTGGGAAGAAAAAAATTGGGTTTTCTCGCATGCAAGGAAAACTTGGGGTTTTCAGAGGCAACATAGGGCAAGTTGGAAAGAGAGGCACCCAAAACCAAGCCATGTTGGCAAGAGGAGTTCCCAACCAACAAAACCAAAAGAGCCAGCGACAGAGGTGCGGTGGGGAAAAAACTTGGGCTTTCTAGAGATAACACAAGGCAAGTAGACAAGAGGGGTGCCTAGAACCAAGCCGAGTTGGCAAGAGGACCGCCCAACCAACAAAACTGAAAGATTCAGTGACAAAGGTGCAGCGGGGAATAAACTTGGGGTTTCAAGAGGCCATACAAGGCAAGTTGGCAAGAGGGGTGCCCAAAACGAAGCTAAGTTGGCAAGATGAGTGCCCAACCAACAAAACTGAAAGAGCCAACGACAGAGGTGCGGTGGGGAAAAAACTTGGTGTTTCTAGACGCCACGCAAGGCGAGTTGGCAAGAGGGGTGCCCAAAACCAAGCCGAGATGGCAAGAGGAGTGCCCAACCAACAAAACCGAAAGAGATAATGACATGGGTGTGGTGGGGAAAAAACTTGGGGTTTCCAGAGGCAACACAAGGCAGTTGGAAAGAGGGGCACCCAAAACCAAGCCGAGTTGGCAAGAGGAGCGCTCAATGAACAAAACCGAAAGAGCCAACGAGAGAGGTGCGGTGCGGAAAAAACTTGGGGTTTCCAGAGGCAACACAAGGCGAGTTGGCAAGAGGGGCATCCAAAACCAAGCTGAGTTGGCAAGAGGAGCGCCCAACCAACAAAACTGAAAGAGCCAGTGACAGAGGTGCGGTGGGGAAAAAACATGGGGTTTCTAGAGGCAACGCAAGGCAAAATGTCAAGAGGGTCCTTCAAAACCAAGCCGAGTTGGCAAGTGGAGCACCCAACAAACAAAACCGAAAGGGCTAGCTATAGAGGTGCGGTGGGGACAAAACTTGGGGTTTTCAGAGGAAACACAACAAGTTCGCAAGAGGAGTGCCCAAAGGGAAGCCGTGTTGGCAAGAGGAGCACCCAACCAACAAATTCGAAAGAGTCAGTGGCATAGGTGTGGTGGGAAAAAAGTTTGGGGTTTCCATAATTCAATGCAAACTTGGGGTTTCCAGAGGAAACGCAAGGCAAACTTGCAAGAGGGGTGCCCAACCAACAAAATCAAGGAGCCAACGACACAACTCACATTTGGGAAGAAACTTGGGGTTTCCCAAATCCAACACAAACATGGGGTTTCACTACGACACACCAAGGCGAGTTGAAAAGATAGGCGCCTGGAGGTATGGAAAGAGGGGCAACACAATTTCGCAAGATGGGCGTCTAACCAACAAAACCGAAGAGCCAGTGACACAACTCATGTGGGAAAAAAATTGGGGTTTCCAGAAGACAAGGAAGGGCAAGTTGGAAAGATGGGCGCACAAAGGCAAGGATAGTTGGCAAGTTGGGTGTGCAAAGGGCAGGCGAATTGGAAGGATGGGCACCCACAATGAGAGCGGAGTTGGCAAGATGGGCGCGCAAAGGCAAGGCATGTTGGAAAGTTGGGCGCGCAAAGGCTAGTTGATTTGGAAGGACGGGCTCCCACAACGAGAGTCGAGTTGGCAAGATGGACGCCTGAACACAATGAGAGCTGAGTTGGAAATATGGGCGCCCAAACACAATGCAAGGCGAGTTGGCAAGATGGGTGCCCGAACGCAACACAAGGTGATTTCGCAAGATGGGCGCCCAAACACAACGCAAGGCGAGTTCGCAAGATGGGCACCCAAACACACGAATATCCGTAACAAAAATGACCACACAAGGGATCACTAGGAAAAATGACGAGCCAGAGGATGGATAAGAACCAATTTTTTCTTGGAGGTAGATTTTTTAATACGACCTCACTAAGGTTGGGTGCCCGAACGCAATGCAAGGAGAGTTCGCAAGATGGGCACCCGAACGCAACACAAGGTGAGTTCACAAGATGGGCACCCAAATGCAACGCAAGGCGAGTTCACAAGATAGGCGCCCAAACACACAAAGAGACGTAACGAAAACGAACACACAAGGGAGAACTAGGAAAAAAGACGAGCCAGAGGATGGATAAGAACCAATTTAGGCTCGGAGGTAGATTTTTTAATACTACCTCACCAAGGTTGGGCGCTCGAATGCAACACAAGGGAAGTTCGCAAGATGGGTGCCCAAATGCAACGCAAGGCTAGTTCAAAACATGGGCACCCAAACGCACGAAGTGCCATAACAAAATGCATGAGAAGCCTATCCAAGGTTGGGCGACCAAGGGCAAGGCAAGGCGAGTTGGCAAGAGGGGCACCCAAACACAATGCAAGGCCAGTTGGCAAGATGGGTGCCCAAACGCACGAAGAGCCGTAACGAAACACACAAACGACCGTAATGAAATGCACGAAGAGCCGTAACAAAACACACGAAGAGTCGTAACGAAAATGACCACACAAGGGAGAAATAGGCAAAAAGATGAGCCAGAGGATGGATAAGAACCAATTTTGGCTTGGAGGTATATTTTTTAATATGGCCTCACCAAGGTTGGGGACCCGAACATAACACAAGGCGAGTTGGAAATATGGGCACCCAAACACAACGCAAGGCAAGTTCGCAACATGGGCACCCAAACGCATGAAGAGTTGTAACGAAATACATGAGGAACCTGGCCAAGGTTGGGTGACCAAGGGAAAGGCAAGGCTTGATGGAAAAAAGACGAGCTGGAGGACGGATAAGAACCAATTTTTGATTTGAGGTAGACTTTTTAATACGACCTTGCCAAGATTGGGTGACCGAGGGCAAGGCAAGGCGACTTGGCAAGAGGGGCACCCAAATGCACGAAGATGGGCGCCTGACCAACAAAACCGAAGAGCCAGCGATACAACTCATGTGGGAAAAAATTGGGGTTTCCAGAAGGCAAGGAATTGCGTGTTGGCAAGATGGGCATGCAAAGGCAAGGAAAGTTGACAAGTTGGGTGTGCAAAGGCAAGGCGACTTGGAAAGACGGGTGCCCACAAGGGGATTCATTGCGAAAACGAGACAGGGCGCCCAAACGAGATGAGAGGCGAGTTGGCAAGATGGGCGCCAAAACACAATGAGAGGTGAGTTGGCAAGATGGGTGCCCTAACGCAACACAAGACAATTTTGCAATATTGGCGACCAAATGCAATGTAAGGCAAGTTGGGAAGGTGGGTGCCCAAACACAACGCAAATCGAGTTTGCAAGATGGGTGCCCAAACGCAACGCAAGGCGAGTTCGCAAGATGGGTGCCCAAACACACAAAGAGTCGTAATGAAAACGACCACACAAGGGAGCACTATGAGAAAAGACGAGTTGGAGGATGGATAAGAACCAATTTTGGCTTGGAGGGAGAATTTTTAATACGAACTCACCAAGGTTGGGCGCTCGAATGCAACGTAAGGCGAGTTCACAAGATGGGCACCCAAACGCAATGCAACGCGAGTTCGCAATATGGGCACCGAAATGCACGAAGAGCCGTAATGAAAATGACCACACAAAGGAGCACTAGGCAAAAAGACGAGCCAAAGGATAGATAAGAACCAATTTTGGCTTGGAGGTAGATTTTTTAATACGACCTCATGAAGGTTGGGCACCCGAATGCAACGCAAAGCGAGTTGGCAAGATGGGTGCCCAAACACAACGAGAGGCGAGTTCCCAACATGGGTGCCCAAACTCATGAAGAGCCATAACGAAATGCATGAGAAGCCTGGCCAAGGTTGGGCGACCAAGGGAAAGGCAAGGCGAGTTGGCAAGAGGGGCACCCAAACGCAATGCAAGGCCAGTTGGAAAGATGGGTGCCCAAACACATGAAGAGATGTAACGAAATGCACAAAGCGCCGTAACGAAACACATGAAGAGCCGTAACGAAAACAACCACAGAAGGGAGCAATAGGCAAAAAGAAAAGCCGAAGGATGGATAAGAACCAATTTTGGTTTGGCGGTAGATTTTTTAATACGACCTCACCAAGGTTGGCTGCCAGAACGCAACACAAGGCGAGTTGGCAAGATGGGTGCCCAAACACAACGCAAGTCGAGTTCACAACATGGGCGCCCAAACGCACGAAGAGTCGTAATGGAATGCATGAGAAACCTTGCCAAGGTTGGGAGACCATGGGCAAGGCAAGGCGAGTTGGAAAGAGGGGCACCCAAACGCAATGCAAGGCCAGTTGGCAAGATGGGCGCCCAAACACACGAAGAGCCGTAACGAAATGAATGAACGACCGTAACGAAACGCACGAAGAGACGTAATGAAAACGACCACACAAGGGAGCATTAGGAAAAAAGACGAGCCAGAGGATGGATAATAACCAGTTTTGGCTTGGAGGTAGATATTTTAATACGGCCTCACCAAGGTTGGGTGCCCGAACGAAATGCAAGGCGAGTTTGGAAGATGGGCGCCCAAATGCAACGCAAGGTGAGTTCGCAACATGGGCGTCCAAATGCACGAAGAGCCATAACGAAACGCACGAGGAGCCTGGCCAAGGTTGGGCGACCAAGAGCAAGGCAAGGTGAGTTGGGATGAGGGGCACCCAAACGCAATGCAAGGCCAATTGGAAAGATGGGCACCCAAATTCACGAAGAGCCGTAACAAAATGCACGAAGGACCGTAACGAAATGCACGAAGAGACATAACGAAATGAACGAAGAGCCGTAACGAAAATGACCACACAAGGGAGCACTAGGCAAAAAGACGAGCCGAAGGACGGATAAGAACCAATTTTGGTTTGGAGGTAGATTTTTTAATATGACCTTGTTGATCGCCTCTCTAACATAGGTGGTCAACTCCATGTTCCAAGAAGAGATACATCATCAGATGAAAATTTGTTGAATACTTTTGGTTCTACAGGGCATGTTTGGCCCCAACACTTCTTTTTGTAACTGGAATTTCTGCACCCCTGCGTGGGTCAATAATGTAATAGGTCTGCATGGATCATGTCTAGTTCAATTAGCTTGGGATTGGTTCACTGGGAGAGTTCCTTTCACTGAGGGTTTTTTATCCTCAGGTTATCAATTGGGCTTTTCAGCCTTATTGATTTCCCTTGAGTTTTTCCCTCACACTTGCAATAATTTCTCCAAAGTGGTGAACGACGTTCTAATGGGTTTATCTTTTGGTAACTATTGTTAGGAATCATTGTAAATGACCATGCTAGACATCTTAGAAAGTTTCGCAGAATTCCGTTGAGTCTAAAATAGTTTTTTTTAATTAATTAATTTTTAATTAAATTTCCCTAAGTTTGGAGGTTTAATTATTTAATTAATTGATTATCTTTTAGCAAAAATTGTAAAAACTAGGTCCTTGGAATTTTGATAGGGGTATTTGTGCTCAAAAGAAATGGAATAGCACCCCTCACATCCATGGACCAAGTTTTAGCTCAGGAAGCACAAGTTTTGCTATGGGTTTGTCCACCCGGAGTGTCAGTGAGTAAAAAACAATAATTTTAATTGCTAAAGTCCAAACATGGAAAAAATGTAAAATTGTAATAAGGAGTTAGAAGGATGTCAAAATATGGATAAAGGTTTGAGAGAGACTCCCTAAGCTTTTCATACCCACCCAACCTTGATTTAACATTTATTTACCCTCACCCCCTCACATCACTCAAAAGGTTATGCCCCCTAGGGGGATGGACGCCCTCCTTTAGTGATGCAACATTGTGACTTAATTTTGATGTGTGGGGGCCCCCGATCACTTGTGATTTGTCTCCCTTTACCCCCAACGTCACCTCCTAGGGTGATCCCACTCCCCCTACCTCTTCCTCCCTTTCCTCTCCTCATCCCCAAATGGTGCGCCCTCCTAGGAGAGTTACGCCCCCCCTTCACTTGAAAATTTATAAATAATTTTTAAAAAATTATTTAACTCTCTCCACTCCCTTGTCTCATATCCCATAGCCTGCCACACCTCTTTTGCTTTATCCCAACACTCCCTCACCCATCTACACCCTAGATTTAAGATCTAAACCCTAGATGGTGTGCCCTAGCCTAGGGATCTCTTCTTTTGCTTGGTGGTGGACACTTGGAATTGATCCAAGAGAGGTAGGTTTTCATCTCCAAGTATTAATAGATCCCTTTCCTCACTCCCAACACNCTCTCTCTCTCTCTCTCTCTCTCTCTCTCTCTCTCTCTCTCTCTTCTTGTTCCATCTTTTCCATTCTTTGGCTCTTAAGGTTTTGGAGCAAGTATTTCTCCAAGACTTTTCTTGAGTAATAATAAAGGAGAAACTTTGGAGGATTTTTGGAAGATCCACAAGTGTTTGGGTTCTTACATCACATGAGGTAATATTGTTTTAATTTGATATGGTGGTTGCATAGATGGATCTTAGGTAAAGTGTTATTTGAGTAGATCTTGCAAAGAGTATTCTTGTAGATCTATATATGATTGATTAACTAGATAGGGTGCAAGTATTTCACTTTATTAACTTAATCATCCATATTATCTATTGTATGCATGCCATTGTATTAGATCTTGCGGGTTTGGCTTCAACGGTCTTATTGGGTGTGCCTCAAGGAAGAGTCTTCCCTTAAGACACACATAAACTCCTTACCTTTCTCTATATATTACTCTTCTCTTATTGATGTTCATCCGTATATATTTTAGCTAGCTTAACATAGTGATTTGGTCATCTAAATCTATATTTTTCATAAAAAAACTTTATAGAAATTTTTTTTCCCTAAAAAGAAAAAGTTTTTCTTCACTTGTATTGTTGTGTGTAGCATTTCCAGCAAGGATACCTTGTTGGGTTTTGCAGGTTTCAGATTTAGTTGAAGGGGTTTGGCTACCCAAAAATGTCCATACAACACTCCAAGACCCTCCTACAAGTTGGTAGCTATTTCTCAATCTTCTCCTTCATTTTCTAGGGCTTATTGTGCATAGAGCTTCTTCTTTTCTTGCTGATTTAGTGGCTCATCGGTGTGGGAGGAGTGGTACGACCTCCTCCCATGTGTGAGCCTCGAGGTAGCTTGGGCCTAGTGTAGATATTGTATTTCTTTCAATTTTTGGCACTTCTTGAGCTAGGATGTGAGGTTTGGCAGATGTTGGGCATCTCCCAAACCTAGGACATGGGGTTAGTGGTTTTCTTGGTAGACTCGCTTGTTTCTTTCCTTAGCTTACCTTTCTTGTTTTCTTTCCTCTCTCCTCTTCTCAAGTTATTTCTAAATTAAGCAAGTTTAATAATTGCCTACCTATTGGGAGAGGAATACCCCAAGTGGTAAGGCTAAGGTTTTAAGATGTGTTATTGGTCTCTAATGCTTAATGGTTTTAAAATACTCTAGATCTAGATCTTACACACATTGATCCTTAGTTTAAGCCTATTGGGCATAATCAACTTAACTAGATTTACTTGCATGCTTAAGCTTCTTAAATATTGATCTTTCTTTTACATGCTTAAATCTAATACTTTGAATGTTTAATGCTTCAATAGTTAAGTGAATGGTTTCCTTTTCATGCTACAATATCTTAAGGCCATTTGCCAACACACTTAGTAGTGCTTATTGGATAAGTTGATAGTGTAGGCATATGCTTAAATCTTCTCTTCTTTCTCACACTTAATGCTTGAATCTTAATGCTCTTAATCAACATAAGATAAGTGTGTTAGTTTTTCATATTTTGTTGGGCTAGTTATCCTTGCCCTTGTGATTTGATTTCATACATAGCAAGCTACATGTTAATGATCTTGTGTATGTGATAACCTAAATCTTATTTCAGCCATATTTTAATGCTTTACATGTGTTAATGCTCTTTACTTCATAAGCTTAAGCAACACACATATAAGATGAAGTGAGTTTCAGCCAAGACAATAAATCACATTTTTAAGACACCTTAAAATCGTCAAAACACTCTAAAATACACCTAAAATTCTACCTAATTGATATATTAACTTAATATGATTAATAGGGTACCTTAGGCCACCATCTTCACCATCTAAAACAGGGATTGAGGAGGGCAACAAAAGATGATAGGTTGGGGACGGTCTCATGGCACGAAGGAGTGTCCTTTCCGTAAAAACTCAATCTTTTGGGCTGACTGTGATAGCTAGGGTTGGCCTTGTTGCCATACTATCTTGAGCATCTAGCAGCCATTTGGCAATAGGGGGAGGAGGCTTCGGTGAAACAATTAATAAGGGTAATTAAAACTTTTCAATCTTAAGAACCCTTAATCATTTAATAACCTTGGGCTTAATCATCTAATAAATACTTTGTGGGTTTAATAATTGAGGGTGTTGATAGTCTTGATCATCTTAATGCACTTGAACTTTAATCCTTAAATATTCTAAAGTGTCTTTTTGGATGTGTTGATGATGAACTTGATATATTGATGATGAAATCGTAGATGTGATGATAATGCCTTGATCTTCTTATATCCTACATATACATTTAAAAGTAGTTAACTTTCTCATTGTATCCTAACATTCTTTATTTGTAAATCTTGTATCTAATATTCATTGGATTTAATTATTCTTTTGTAATTATCTTGTAATCATATTTGTAACGAAACACCCTAACATCTAGTTGAATCCTAGCCCAACTTTAGGCACTAGTCTTAGTTTCCCTAGGAAAAGGCTTGCTTGACATAATAACCCTTGCATCTTGCATTGTTGCCTTAACATCTTAGGGTAGATCCCCTCTAACCTTAAGAAATTAAAATCAACTCCTAGAACCTAACCTTAAAACTTATCTAGAAACTAGGGACTACCCCCCTTGGCTTCCCTAGGAGTGAGCCTAAACGGAAGAGGTTCAAGTCAAAGTGACAGAAGTGAGCCTAAACGAAAGAGGTTCAAGTCAAAGTGACAACGTGGGCTTTGAACCTAGGCATTGTGCCTCCAAGGACACACTAAGTGAGCAAGACTTAGCTCACGTTTGCAAGTGTGTGTAAGGATGACAACATGCCTCACCAAGGTTGGGCGCCCGAATGCAATGCAAGGCGAGTTCGCAAGATGGGCACCCAAACACAACACAAGGCGAGTTCGCAACATGGGTGCCCAAGTGCACGAAGAGTCGTAACGAAACACACGAGGAGCCTGGCCAAGGTTGGGAGACCAAGGGCAAGGCAAGGTAAGTTGGCAAGAGGGTCACCCAAATGCATGAAGAGCCGTAATGAAACGCACAAACGATCGTAACAAAACGCACGAAGAGCCGTAATGAAACACACGAACAGTCGTAACGAAACGCACGAAGAGCCGTAACGAATATGACCACACAAGGGAGTGCTAGGCAAAAATACGTGCTGAAGGACGAATAATAACCAATTTTGGCTTGGAGGTAGATTTTTTAATACGACCTCACCAAGGTTGGGTGCCCGAACGCAATGTAAGGCAAGTTTGCAAGATGGGTGCCCAAACACAATGCAAGGCGAGTTCGCAAGATGGCCGCCCAAATGGAAGAAGAGTTGTAATGAAAACGACCACACAAGAGAGTAATAGGCAAAAAGACAAGCCAAAGGATGGATTAGAACCAATTTTGGCTGGGAGGTAGATTTTTTAATACGGCCTCACCAAGGTTTGGCACCCGAATGCAACGCAAGGTGAGTTCGCAAGATGGGTGCCCAAATGCAACGCAAGGCGAATTCGCAAGATGGGCGCCCAAACGCACGAAGAGTCGTAACGAAACACATGAACATAATGGGCAAGGCAAGGTGATTTGGTGGGAGGAGCACCCAAACGCAACACAAGGCCAGTTGTCAAGATGGGCACCCAAACATACAAAGAGTCGTAATGAAAATGACCACACAAGGGAGCACTAGGCAAAAAGATGAGTTGGATGATAGATAAGAACCAATTTTGGCTTCGAGGTAGATATTTTAATATGGCTTGGCCAAGGTTGGGTGACCAAGGGAAAGGTAAGGCAGCTTGGCAAGAGGGGCACCCAAACACAACGCAAGGCAAGTTGGCAATATGGGTGCCCAAACACACGAAGAGCCCTAACAAAAACGACCACACAAGGGAGCACTAGGAAAAAAGACGAGTTAGAGGACGGATAAGAACCAGTTTTGGCTTGGAGGTATATTTTTTAATACGGCATGGCCAAGGTTGGGAAACCATGGGAAAGGCAAGGCGAGTTGGCAAGAGGGGTGCCCAAACGCAACACAAGTCGAGTAGGAAATATGGGCACCCAAAACGCACAAAGAGCCATAATGAAAACAACCACACAAGGGAGCACTAGGCAAAAAGATGAGCCGAAGTATGGATAAGAACCAATTTTGGCTTGGAGGTAGATTTTTTAATACAGCATGGCCAAGGTTGGGCGACCAAGGGCAAGGCAAGGTGAGTTGGCAAGATGGGTGTCCAAACGCACGAAGAGCCATAACGAAATGAACGAAAATCACGGGCAAGGAAAGGCAAGTTGGCAAGAGGGGCACCCAAGCACAATGCAAGGCTAATTGGCAAGATGGGTGACAAAACACATGAAGAGCCATAATGAAACGCACAAAGACCCGTAACGAAAAACGACCACACAACATAAGGGAGCACTAGGCAAAAAGACGAGCCAGATGATGGATACGAACCAATTTTGGTTTCGAGGTAGATTTTTTAATATGCCCTGACCAAGGTTGGGTGACCAAGGGCAAGGCAAGGCGACTTGGCAACATGGGCGCCCAAACACAACGCAAGTCAAGTTGGCAATATGGGCACCCAAACACACGAAGAGCCATAACGAAAATGACCACACAGGGGAGCACTAGGCAAAATGATGAGACAAAGGAGGGATAAGAACCAATTTTGTCTTGTAGGTAGATTTTTTAATACAGCATGGCCAAGGTTGGGCAAGGCAAGGTGAGTTGGAAAGAGGGGTGCCCAAACACAACTTAATGTGAGTAGAAAAGACGGGAGCCCAAACGAACGAAGAGCCATAATGAAAATAACCACACAAGGGAGCACTAGGAAAAAAGACGAGCCAGAGGATGGATAAGAACCAATTTTGGCTTGGAGGTAGATTTTTTAATACGTCATGGCCAAGATTGGGTGACCAAGGGAAAGACAAGGTGAGTTGGCAAGATGGGCGCCCCAACGCACGAAGAGTCGTAACGAAACGCATGAAAATCACGGGCAAGGCAAGGCAATTTGGCAAGAGGGGCAACCAAACGCAATGCAAGGCCAGTTGGAAAGATGGGTGCCCAAATGCACGAAGCGCTGTAACGAAACGCACAAAGAGTCGTAACAAAATCGACCACACAAGGGAGCACTAGGAAAAAAGATGAGTCGGATGACGGATAAGAACCAATTTTGTCTTCGAGGTAGATTTTTTGATACGACCTGGGAAAGGTTGGGAAACCAAGGGCAAGGCAAGCCAACTTGGCAAGAGGGGCACCCAAACACAATGCAAGGAAAGTTGGCAAGATGGACACCCAAATGCACGAATATCCGTAACGAAAACGACCACACAAGGGAGCACTAGGAAAAAAGACAAGCCAGTGGATGGATAAGAACCAATTTTGGCTTGGAGGTAGATTTTTTAATACAGCATGGCCAAGGTTGGGCGACCAAGGGCAAGGCAAGGCGAGTTGGCAAGAGGGGTGCCCAAACGCAACGCAAGGTGAGTAGGAAAGATGGGCGCCCCAACGCACAAAGAGCCGTAATGAAAACAACCACACAAGGGAGCACTAGGAAAAAAGACGAGCTGAAAGACGGATAAGAACCAATTTTGTCTTGGAGGTAGATCATTTAATACAACATGGCCAAGGTTGGGCGACCAAGGGCAAGACAAGGCGAGTTGGAAAGAGGGGCACCCAAACGCAATGCAAGGCGTGTAGGGAAGATGGGTGCCAAAACGCACAAAGAACTGTAACGAAAACAACCACACAAGGGAGCACTAGGAAAAAGGACGAGCCATATGACAAATAAGAACCAACTTTGTCTTGGAGGTAGATTTTTTAATACGGGCTGGCCAAGGTTGGGTGACAATGGCAAGGCAAGGCGAGTTGGCAAGAGGGGAACCCAAATGCAATGCAAGGCCAGTTGGCAAGATGGGTGCCCAAACACATGAAGAGCAGTAAGGAAATGCACAAAGAGCCGTAACAAAAATGATGGGCACCTAAACGCACGAAGAGTTGTAATGAAAATGACCACACAAGGGAGCACTAGGCAAAAAGACGATCCAGAAGAAGGATAAGAACCAATTTTTGCTTCGAGGTAGATTTTTTAATATGGCCTCGCCAAGGTTGGGTGACCAAGGGCAAGGCAAGGCGAGTTGGCAAGAGGGGTGCTCAAATGCATGAAGAGCCGTAATGAAAACGACCAGACAAGGGAGCACTAAGCAAAAAGACGAGTCGTAGGATGGATAAGAACCAATTTTGGCATCGAGGTAGATTTTTTAATATGACATAGCCAAGGTTGGGAGACCAAGGGAAAGGCAAGGCGAGTTGGCAAGAGGGGCGCCCAAACACAACGCAGTGAAAGTAGGCAAGATGGGCACCCAAACACACGAAGAGATGTAATGAAAACAACCACACAAGGGAGCACTAGGCAAAAAGACGAGCCAGATGACAGATAAGAACAAATTTTGGCTTTGAGGTAGATTTTTTAATATGGCATGGCCATGGTTAGGCGACCAAGGCCAAGCCAAGGTGAGTTGGAAAGAGGGGAACCCAAATGTAATGCATGGCGAGTAGGAAAGATGGGCACCTAAACGCATGAAGATTCGCAATGAAAACGACCACACAACGGAGCACTAGAAAAAAATACGAGCTGGAGGACGGATAAAAACCAATTTTGGTTTTGAGGTAGATATTTTAATATGGTAAGGCAAGGCAAGGTAGCACTAGGTAAGAAGATGAGCCAACCGTTAGATAATGAATGAAGTTGGTCACAGCTTAAATGTTTTAAGATGACCTGTGCAAGGCAAGGCGCTAGGAGGCAAGGTAGGGCAAGGAACACTACAAGGCAAGGTGCCAGGAGGCAAGGCAAGTCAAGGCAACAAGAGACAAGGAAAGGGAAGGAAAGGTGCTAGGAGGCAAGGCAAGCGAAGGTGAAAGGGAAGCAAGGAAGCAAGGCATGACAAGGCACCAAGAGGCAAGGCAAGGAAAGGTGCCAAAATATAAGGAAAGACAAGGTGCTAGGAGGCAAGGCAAGGCAAGGAAATGCAAGATAGTGTTAGGCAAGAGGACAAGTCAATCGCGAGATAAGGAATGAAGGTGGTGACAACTCAACTTTTTTAAGATGTCCTAGGCAAGGAAAGACAAGGAAAGGAACAAAGAGTCAAGGCAAGGCAAGGTGCGAGGAGGCAAGGCGGGGCAAGGCACCAAGAGCCAAGGCAAGGCACCAGGAGGCAAGGTAGGTCATGGAAAAATGCAAGGCAAGGCAAGGCAAGGTAGCGCCAAGCAAGAAGATGAGTTGGCCATCAGATAAGGTGTAAAGATGGTTATAACTTGACTTTTTTAAGATGGCATGGGCAAGGGAAGGCAAGGAAAGGTGTTGGGACATGAGACAATTAATTTTTTTAAGATGGCATGGGCAAGGAAAGGCAAGGAAAGACGTTGGGACACAAGGCAAGGCAAGGCAGGGTATGACCCAAGGAAAGGCAAGGCGCAAAGAGGCAAGGCAATGCAGGGCACAACGCAAGGCAAGGCAAGGCACGAAGAGGAAAGGCAGGGTAAGGTGGGAGCGAACGAGTTGGGGTGCGACGACCCAACCAATGGGCAAGTTGGTGGATGCATCATGACTTAGGAGGACCCATGCACTGAGTTGGTGATTCAACCCGACTCTCATGCCAAATGGTGCAGCGATCGACGGGATGGAGTGAGCACATATAAGTAAGGCATGAGTTGGGATGAGTCAAGGTAGAATAACTTGGGTAGAGAAGAGTGAATATAGATTCGACTAAGTGTTTTGGTTGGGCATCTTGGTGGAGAGCACACGATGAGTCTCGAAGTTGATTCGCTGGACGAGTTGGCAGTGCACGCGACGAAGAGGAGACTTGCGACAGATGTGCAAGGCAGACTCAGGTTGCGGTAGGGGGGTCCTATGAGACAGTGAAGTGAGGAAAAAGTCATCGAAGTGATTTGGCTGAATTATGTATGTCTTTGTATGGAGCTGGGCCTCCCCTCTTGTGAACGTCTCTCATTGTAACATTTTGTACATTGTGACCTACAGGTGTCAGGCAAAGTTCGTGTTTCCCAATCACACTTGTGTCTCTTTCTCTTGTATGGATGATTGCATGTTCTTAATGGTTTAAATGACTATGTATAGAACTGTGTAATTGTCTAAGCGTAAACAATGCATGTTTAGTGTAACCTGACATGATTGTCTCGGTGAAGAGTATGGGTTTGCCCTGAGTGAGGCGTAGTCCGGATGGAGTACGACTTGGGTGGGCCAAGCCATTGATCCAAAAACGTCACTGTGCTGGGCGACTTGGGAGTGCCAAGTCGAGTTGGATCCCCAGAAATAATGTGGGAACGTGAAAGACTCGATGTATGATTGGGTGGATTGCATGTTGGGTCCACATTGGACATGGAGTGGATTGCAAGGCACCTTTTCCAATATATAAGGAGGAAACCTCCATCGTGCGAATTCATCCAATAAGAGTTCAATCGATCAGTTCTTGACAAGGGTGGACAAGGAGTTATGAGGTGAAAAGTCTAGGTTTGGGGGCACGATGAACTACTTGGACGATGTCTGCACAAAGGACTTAGACATCTTGGCAAGTGTTTGAGGCACTGTAGAGCTAGACTGAGGTTGCGGTAAGAGAGGAAGAGGCCCTGCAGGAGGAAGATCCACAAAAGCATCGGGGGTTGGATTGTGCAAGTATTTTGGGCAGTAAGGAGACGTGTCATGACTTATTTTTATTTCTATGAAAGAGTTACAGGGAGAAGGTTGCACCCACCCCCTTGTTGTATCTTCGGAAACACTCTTCATATTAATAAGCTTAAGGAATCCACCCATAACGATGGTGTGTTGTGGTCTCTTTATACTTGTTGGATGCTATTGTTCCTTGCGTTGTTGTGGATGGCTAGGTATTGATGAGTATTGGCCAAGTGTTAAAATAGAACCAAGATTCTTTAAGTCCATAGTTGGATGTGTGCCTATTGTTAGAGAACTCGGTTGCATATCTAACAAACTATATCTCAAGGCACATTTATCGATGGTCCTTAAGTGAAGAGGCATAGTTCGATTGTAGTAGGGGCACGTTGGTCATGCCCCTATGGCTGAGGCAAGGAAACGATGCACTGCCAGAGGTTTCCCACACTTGCGTGGTTTCCATCTCGTGGTCGAACACAAAACACCCAAATTCCCCCTCACTTGGAAAATTTCCATTGCGGTTGGACACAAACACCTCGAATTCCCCCGAACTTGGAATGTCTCTGTTGTAGCAGGACATGAAAACCCCGAATATCTTGCACTTGGACAATTCCCATCATGTCGGGACATGGAAACCCTAGATTCCTAGCACTTTCACGGTTTTTGTCGTGACCGGACCCGGAAACCATGAATTTCCTCGCACTTGCACAATTTTCGTAGCGGTCGGACATGAAGACCCAAAATTTCCCCGCACTTTCACCGTTTTCATCGCGACAGGGAATGAAAACCCCGAATTTCCTTGCACTTGCATGGTTTTCGTCGCGAACAGACATGGAAACCCCAACTTTCCCGTACTTGGACGGTTTCTTTCTAGACCGATTTGAAAACCTCGATTTTTTTGTCACTTTCACGATTTCTTTCGCGGTTGGACATGGAAACCCTGGATTTCCCACTTTTGCACGGTTGGTTTCTCGACCGACTTAGAAACCTCATATATTCCTACACGTGCATGATTATTCTTTCTTGATCGACATGGGAACCCTGAATTTCCCCGCACTTGCTTGGTTTCCGTTGCGATAAAAAATAGAAGAACCAAACTTTTCGCGCTCGCACTGGTTCTCTTGCGTCTGGGCCTAGAAACCTCAAATTTCCCACACTTGCATGGTTCCTATCGCGACCGGAAATGGAAGCCCCAAGTTTCTCGCACTTAGCTTGGGCGGCTCCCGTCGCAACCGGACATGGAAGCCCTAGGTTTACCAAACTTACACTTGGGTTTCTTTCATCACGTCCGAACATGGAAACCCTAGGTTTCCCATGCTTGCGCTTTTGGGCAGCTTCCGTTGCGGCTGGACATGGAAACCCTAGGTTTTCCATGCTTGTGCTTTTTGGCGGATTCTGTCGCGGTCGGACATGGAAACCCCAGGTTTCCCATGCTTGCGCTTTTGGGCAGCTTCCATCCTGACCGGACATGGAAACCCCCAGGTTTCTCACGCTTGTGTTTGGGCGGCTTCCATCGCAGTCGGACATGGAAACCCCCCACACATGGGAGGTTACTCTCTCGGGCGACTTGGAAACCCCGAATTTCGTCATAGCTACAGAGGTTTTCCATAGAAGTCGTACATGAAAACCCCAAATTTCGTCACAACTACAGAGGTTTTGCATCGTGGTTGTACACGAAAACCCCTAATTTCGTCGCAATTACAGAGGTTTTCCATCGTGGTCGTACACGGAAACTCGGTGCTTCCCACCACACCTGGGCGATTTCCCTCGCGATTGGACATGGAAACCTCATGTTTCCCACACTTGGATGATTTCCTTGATTGTTGAGCATGGAAACCCTAAGTTTCCTGCGCTTTCACATTTAGGCGCTTCCTGCCACGGCCGAGCACGAAGACCCCAAGTTTCTTGCAGTTGCACTTGGGCGGCTTTCGTTGCCTGGTTGACCATGGAAACCCCCCAAGTTTCCTGCACTCACACTTGGGCGGGGGCATGGAAAACAAAAGTTTCCCACGATGGCACTTTTTTTGGACGAACAGATGGAAACCCAAATTTCCCCACAGATCGCAATCTGGGTTTCTTTCATCACCCGACCAGGCGTGGAAACCCCAGGTTTCCCACACTCGCACATGGGCAACGTCCGTTGCCTAGCTGGACCCTGATTCTCCCACACACTTGGGTGGCGGATACACCCTTTGTCAGCCCGGAAACCCCAAGTTTCCTGCCCTCTCACAAGGGTATGAAAACTGCAAGTTTCCCATGCTGGCACTTTGGGTGGAAGGATGGAAACCCCCAATTCCCCACGCTTCGCAATTCGAGCGGCTTCTGTCACCCAACCGGGCGTGGAAACCCCAAGTTTTTCACACTCGCACATGGGCAATGTCTGTCGCCCAACTAGACGTGGAAATTGCAGATTCCCCGCACTTGGACGGTTTGGCTTTTGACCGACACAAAAACCTCAAATTTCCCCACACACTTGGGCTGCGAATTCGCTCTCGGTTGGCTCGAAAAACCCCAAGTTTCCAATGCTTACACTTGAGGTCGGTTTCCACCCTCGACCAAAGTGGAGAACTTGAATTATGGCGGTTTCTCTGTTGGTCAAGACTCGGAAACCCTGAAATCCCTGTTGAAATAATGTAATCGTGAAGAGCATTCTTATTATTATTTTGTTATTGGATTAAATCCCCATTGTGGATTAATCATGTCATTATTATTATTATTGTTATTGGATTAATCCCCATTGAGGATTAATCATATTGGTAATTGTATAAGGACCAAATCCCCTTTTGCGGATTGGTCATCGGACAATTACAAAGGACAGAATAAGAAGTTGGCCCCAACAGTTATAATGGAAGACCCATAATTAATTAAAGGAGGGTTTACCTACCTAGAGTGAGAGGTCGGCCCTACCAGTTGTGACCTTTCACACGTGCCAGTCTAATATAAATAAGAGGCTAGCGCCTCACTTCAAACACACAACTCACTTGCTCATTTCTCTTATGTGTTAGGATATTTAGACACTTAGGAGTTAGTTAAGATCTACTTGGTCTAATATGTCGTTAGGTAAAA
>SNQJ01S0149183.1:6430-20827 GCA_010110895.2 Picea sitchensis
ATATTCTCATACATCATACATGTGCATCACTTGCACATTTAATATCCTTCATATCTACTTGTTCTTAATATCAGTCTTCATATCAAACAACCTCACAATGAATTAAATTCATGTACTCAAGCATATACAGACATAGCCAAACATTCATCATGCAAGCTCACTGCTTGCACCTTTTCCCATGTCATTCATACACATGGACATATCATACTTTCAGATCCTTCTCCCAAGGATCTTCCAATTATTCTTATGATAAGTCTCATAGGGATACTCATCATTGATTTTCTCTCTCAGTTGAGAGCTTGTAGTCATATTATACTTTTTAGCATATATTTGTATATATGTAGGTGCATTGCTTGCACCTTTTTACCTCATCCATTCACATTGCTATTTTAGTTTAAATATTAGTGTTCTTTAGTGAGAGATTAAAGTCAAACATATGACTAGTCTCACAGTCATAATTTCATACTGATGTTGCCCCTTCTACATGGAAATAACCAACAAGGGTTACCTTTTTCTTTTCTACTGTTAAATCTTCCATAATTCAGAATTCATATGGGTAGTTATTGTATCACTCAAGGTAGTAAGATAGCCACTTCTAGTCTCTTATTTTATGCCTCAATTCACTTTTGTTCAACAAATCCTTATAAGGGAATCTTTTCCTAAACTCTCTCTTATATATATTTGAGTATACCAAGCCATATCCATATGGCTACCATCCACCTATGGATTTCAATATGATCCACTAGTCATCCAAAGGTGTTTTTAAACCTCCTTAATCAAACCTTGCATCAGTCTCTCATTAATCCTTACAGTCATATCATATTAAGGCAATAGGCTGCAACATTATCAACTTTTATTCTTATTGTTAAATCATGTTGTCATAAATTCATCCTCATCTAAAAGGTACATAGTAGACCATGCCTTAAAACCCACCATAGGTTATACCATGCCTAATTTGCATGTTCAATATTTGTTTCCATATGCACTCTAGCATATCCTTGTGAACCAATCATTTCACCTATGTATGCAGTGCAAATATATTCCACTTTCTTACCTCTTTGCATTCGTATGCATAGACATGTTGGCGACGACCTCCCCCCCCTTCTCTCTTCTCAATGAGGGGTCATCATGACCTCCCAGTCTAGGATCGTTCAAGTCATCGAATTGAATTATTCGTCGGGTTCCTAGCAGAACCATTTTCAACTTGACACAGGTCCCCCGTTTTGCTTCCTCGACGCCCACCATGTGACACATGCGGACCCTCTCCTTGGTGATTTTTAGCTCTTACACCAATGGTCTGATCTCTCGATGTTGATCTCTTCCCTTGATGTGACCATGGACCACGACCATGGGCCAGTTCCCTTCGCGACCTCGCACTTTGGGACTTTCATGAGTGACTTACTCCTCCTTCCCGATTTATGAATCGGCGAACTTCTCTGGGACCATATCTACAACCTCGTTCTTCTCGCAATCAATGGCTATGATCGACCTCACGAGTTTGGACTTCGCAAATCTTTTCTCACCTCAAATATTATTTCTTCGATTGTGAATCAATGATGTTTTGATCCCTTGCCACGTGTATTTCTAGATCCAACAGTCTGGATTTGAAATTGCTCTTTGTGACTTTGCGAAGATCCTTTTCTTTCTCCCGAAAAACCTTACAAAGTTCCTACTCCTCTCGATCTTCTACCACCTATATCCTCCTTGACGATGGATGACTTCTTCATCCTTGGGACTTCAAAAAGTCCTCGAATCCCTTGCACACTTAGAGAAATTTCTCTTTTCGAGACTTAGGTTGTTCTCAAAGTCTTTCTTCACTCCTTGTAGAGATCTATGCAACTCTTCTGCGACTTTGGTCAGCTTGAAAACCTTCACAGATCCAAGTTCCTTTGCAATCTTCTCGTGCCCTCCTAGAAAATTCTCACCCTTCCTTTTGAGATTATAAGGTGAATTACAAATACCTTAGGCACACTCCTTGTTCTTGGCTTAGTTCTTTGACGGATTCTCCCTCAACCTTATGGAAAGTTTTAAGGCATCTCCTTTCCTTTGTCGATGCACTTTTTTCAAATCTTCCCTTCACTAGAATGTTCATCAACTCTGGGAATCCTCTACACCTTCAGCCATGTAGTTCCTGGGTATGCTCATGCAAGCTCGATGCCCTCCTGGAATAGTGTTTCAGAGTGTTGTAACTCTAGACTACACTTCTCCCCACACATTCTTTATTTTCAAGAGACTTAAACACCTTGAAATTTCTCCCTGAGTCAGTGAATAAATATGGTGTGCCCTCCTGACAACTTCTCTTTTGACTCCATTGAGTTCAGAAATGCACTCCTTGCGTCAGCTTATAGAGTTTCCTCTCTCTATCACGCACTCCTTGCACTGAGCCTAGAGAACTAGACTTAATTCAACACACTCTCGGATAGAAAACTGTATCTCTATCCCTGTGGATGATTTCTAACATTCATCCACAACTCAAATGCATGTAAAATACATTCATAACACAACACTCATTGAATAGAAAGATAAAATAGGAAAAAATGTCATTTTCTATTAATGGAGGAATGCCAAATTACAATGGTGGAGTCCGAGCTGCAACTGAGTCTCGGCTCTCATCAACCTCCAACCTATCTACCCAACGTCTACCCAGTGTCTACCCAACCTTCTACTTGGATTACAATACAAAGATTTATACAAGAGGGTCTCAAATGAGCTTCCCTCGCAAGATAACTAATGGTGTGTAGTAGCCGAATAAATTTAACGTCAAATAATTGCATAAATTGTAACAGTAATATCCACTTCATTTCAGAAAATTCACTAATTTATTTTAATTGAGCACATACGCATTTTAAATTGATCAATGAATAATAAAATTTTATAACAGATTAAAAACAAATACATAATTTTAAATACCTGGGTTTGATGCTAACCCTTCATTTGTCCACTTGTCCTATTGACCTTTGCTGAACTGTGTAAACACTGTCCAAACCTTGTTCCACCCTGCCAACTAGGACAAATTCCTAGCTCTAGGATATCATATGGATATCCTGGCCCCCATGCCCAAAACCTCCAGCAAACCGATGCCTGTACTGATCCAATTCGACTACCGAACTCAACTCTCCTTTGTGCAATCCCAGAGAGAATTCCCCCCAAAATTTCCTGTAGAATCGTCCTCCCCTTCGTAAACCTCCTCCCCCTCCTTATCCTTCCTTCGCCGCCTCTTGCATTTACTTCCTTATCCACCCATTTATTACCTTATCCCCTCATAATTAATTTCTTATCCCTTTATATTCAATGTCTTATCCCTTCCCATGTACATAAGTATTTAACAAATTAACCTATAATTTATTATCCCTATTAATTTAATACCCATGTCAATGAATGTAACATGTAATTAATTAATCAATTAATTAATCAAATTGCAACCATTAATTAATTAATAATTATTTAATGAGTATCATTATACCAATCTTGTTTAATTAATACCATATTAAGACAATTAATCCCCTAATTAATTTTTACTTAATAATCCTTAAACATTTATTCAACTAGGGTTGTTACATCGACCAACACCAATCATATGGTGACACATATCACTCTCTCGTGACATTATGGTTGCCACCTATCACGACACATCTCCATGCCATTGTTCACATGTGCTTAACCCCTTTAGTTCATATACTTGCAAGGGGTAAGAATTTGGAATTGGAACCATGCCCATTCGGGAATCCGAGGATCTGGGGTAGACTTCATGAATCAAGTGAATAAGGCTTTGGATGTCTTGTCTTCCAAAAATAATTCCCCCCATGCATGAAAACAGGTGACTTAGGATATGAAACTTTGTTGGCAGAATAATGACCATCTGGGTATCCGGGACTTTAACGAGAGTTGGTCATTTAAACAATTCAAATGCTCATATCTCCAAATATCCTTCATACAACACATTAATATATCTAGGAGCAATGGTCTCTCATGCTGCAATTTGTGAAAGAGGGGTCAGATACCGGATTTAGGGATTTATACTCCCAACTTTGACTAGAATTTTGAACCATTCCCTACATAAGGTCATGAAAATGACCTCCCTGATTAACTTTACTTAGTCACGACACCGAATTCATAAGAATTTATATTTTGCAAGCCCAAACCATTTAGGGGTCTGAGTTAAGACAAATTTCCAATAAAAAAACCCTGGAGCTCTTGCAGAATTCAGGCCTACTGACCTAATGTTCTTGCAATCCAAGAAATATCAGTAGAAGGATTTCCATATTCAAGAAAGGTACAACCAAGTTGTGGCATGAACAAGGAAAAAGGACTCAAAGGAATTTAAAAATTCCTACAAGTGCAAGGCTTGGCCCATACACACAAAGACCAAGATGCATTCATTTCATATCTCTCTAAACCAGTAACCATACTCTACCTTAAGTCTTCCATGATTTATTGGTATTTTAAGCCATGGATTAGAGGTTGTCTGCATATGTATTCAAAAGAATATAACCAACAAGAGTGGTTATCCAACATTTAGGGAATTACAGAGTCAATTCCCTATTCCATGTTTCCCATGAATCCATGCCTCATCATGGGTTAAAAACATGCATATTTCATTCATACATTTAAACATGAAAAGTATAAGTGAATACTTGTATGTTTAAATAATGTTGGCCAAACCATATAAGCATAATTCTCATTATAAACCACACAAGTCCATAACTCACACAAGGATAGTAACTCATACAGTTTGAATAAGCATAAGACCATACATGAGAATAAAAATAACTTATCTATATTAGTTATTGTCCAAACCAACTGAGCATACATATGCACTTATCTTATAAATTGTTGACCCAAAAATTAATTGAGGGTGAGCACTTTTGCACCCAACTGTATGCTCAAATGTGCTAGTATTTTCTACAATCTGGCCACCCTCATGCCAATCTATGATACCACTCGAGGATTCTCAGGCTCTAAGAGAAATTCAAAGTGTGAAGGCCACTCTCCTACACAACCACCACTGGTTGAAGACTCCATGTACTCACCATGCCTAGGGCTTCCATGATTTTTATCATATGACTTCCCAAGTGGATTCGCTCTGCACAAGGGGATCCCTTCACTGCTAACACATTCCCTTAGCACCCTTCCCTTCCAGTGTCAGTTTTTATCCAACAAGCATCAAGCTCATGACCCTCTCAACTCATGTCAAGTTTTCAATTTCTCAAACCAGCGATGCAAACAATATTGCTTTGAAATTCATGCATGTCTACTCCACACATGGGTTTTCCCACAACTATCAATAGTATCTACTCTAGCCTCCTCTATTCCTCCTCCATAGTCTTGCCTTCCCTACCATTTTTCTCTCTCATCCCCTGATGTGCCCCTCATTTCCTTCTCCACAATTTCTCAAGTCCTACCCCATGTAGTTGGGTGGTCCATGATTTTCCATGGACGTACCAGTCCATTAATCCCATGCATTTGTGTGGGAGGTACTTTCTCAATTGTCCAACCATACTTCAATAAATTATTGGATTGGTATTTAAGCTATAGGGAATTATTGGTTCTTTCCCCTAAATAATTCAACAAGGTGGCTTTGGGCATTTAGCAACATTGGATCCCCTCATTAATCCCTTTAGTTTTATCATGGCCAGTACTAGTGCTCCACCCATCAGTCATTTGTTTGGATTTTATTATTAAACAATAATAAAATTACATTGTTCATAAGCCATGGCATGGAAATAATGTGTTTATGCTGAGATAAAATCATCACTAAGCATAATCAATTACAATTTAACTGGGGAATCAAAATGGGGATGTTACATCCCCTCCCCCTTAAAAAGGACACCATCCTCACTGTTCTTATTTGTTTCAACAACACCTTTCATGCCTTTATCCTTCAATTTCTTCAAAAGTATCCTTTTCTTCACATTCCATTCCATTTCCAAACTTATGGAATTTTAGCAACATGCCTACGACATTTATCTAACAATATGCATATTAAAACCAATTTAAGGAATAAATTCATTGTTTTTCATAATTCAAGATCAAATACACTTTTATGCACAATAATTATATGTGCAATCATTGATTTTCATCTATATGGCTGCCACAATAGAGCTCAACTCACTTTTCCTTAACATACCCACTGCACTCATGCTCCCATTCAGCAGATAAGAAGAGTTATCCAAGTCTCCTCTTCCTTGTGGTCACTCACCTTCTAAGATCAAGCACCCCCTTCTTTATTGCATAGTCCCTCAAGTGATCCATCTTTCCTACCAAGGAATTCTTGCACATGAAATAGCTCAAAGACTCACATAGTATTACAGTCGAGGTGTCCCTCTAGCTCTCTCTAACAGTATCGTAGGTGATCGTGGAATACAGAGTTATGATGTCACCATAATGGCCCCTTTCCATACTTTCTAGCTCAATATCCCTCATCTATCCCTCATGAAATATTTGTCATATCACTTGTATCATACATTCATACAATATCAGTGATATATTTTCATAACAATTTCAATCAAAATTTCTTTTCAAATCCACTCCCCATAGATTTCAAATTTCACTTATTATTTTTTAGATATGTTCCATATAGGAACTAGATTCACAAACGTGAGATCCCTTCTCATGAAAGTTTGGATTTATTCTTTTTTTCAATAGAAGGCATTGGCCTTCTTATGGACTTACATTGTTGCCATATCCAAGACCATTTATCCCTGCAATTTTTCAATCTTAAATCAGCCAAACATATTTTCAATATTATGTGCACTAAACATTCACAATGCCTCACAATTTAATCTTAAAATTGTGCATACAAATCAATTCACTTCTATTCATTAGTAATTTGAAATGGAATGATAGCATCATTCCCCATACATGTATTATTTCAGCATACCAATATTTTCATAATGCAATCAAACTTCTCTTGCAGTTAAGCCAATGTGCCAATGTTCATGTCCACATTTACACAAAATGCATCCTTCCATCGATTTCAGATTACCATATTTCTATGTCGAGCATTCCATCATGGTGAATTGGAATTCAACCAGCTTCTAATCCCATTTTTACTTATTAAAATTCATTGTTACAACAAGAATGTAATTTCTACCTTGAGTTGATCATGACCTCAAATCATCATACATTACATGAATTTAAAAGATCACATGAATTCATTCAAGATTCATTTTTGGCTGATAACTAGGCTACTAATACTCATGGCTACCTCAATTACTCTCTCTACCATTTCCACAAATATTTTGGGGTACGAGAAGGTATTCCTTCTATAATGGGAAGTCCTATACATTCCCTTTGTTATACACATGCATTTCCTCAATGCATTTAGTGCATGTGCTACTTATGATCACAATTATTTACTCATTCATGATTATCCAATTAAAACATGGCATAATTATTCATGCATTCATTGCAAATATTTCAAACTATTTTTTTCCACCAGAGGTTCCTTCCTATGTCACACCCTTCCTTGGTATTAATGAATACATGCAATCCATTCACAATCATAAAAAAATATATGGCATGCCCAAAGGAGTTCTTACCCAATTCCTTCTAAGTCACATGCTATAAAGGCATGATAAGGTTTATACTTGTATGGTTGCCAACAACATTCATATATTACCTCATCAATTTTATGTTTCTTGGGACTTATGATGTCTCTTCATCAATATTTTAACAACAAACTTCTTATATCACCCTCTACATGATGTGGTCTACCATTGGAAGCTTCCCCCTCAACAACTCCACTCTTTCCAACACACAACAATTATAATCATAATTATATTAGTTGTCATGTACAATCACAATGCATGTACCATAGCATTTTAAAATTATCAAACATTATCATAAATGCCCCAGCATAAGTATATGCACTCTATCACATTATCCTCAATGTTTATTAGTGCACTATAAAAAGTATTTTGGCTATTATATGTTCACACAGTGATCAACATTATTATGCATGGGATATTTACATATATCCCTTTTTCTCATTTGGTGCAGACCCCCCTTCTCTCCAAAGGGTTATGCGACCTCCCAATCAAGGATCTTCAAAAGACTAAGCAGGATTATCTCTTCGGTTCTTTACTTGTCCTCTGAAAAATTTCACTTAGGTCCCCTTTTCCTTTAGTGAAGGTCATATGACATTCACGATCCCTTATATGCACTTTTTCTTATTTTCTTAGATTTCGAGCGCTATCTCTTCCACACTAGCCCCTCTCCACATATGACCTCGAGTTGTGACCCCAGGCCTAGCTCCTGATGCGCTTCGGCCTTCGGACTTCAGACGTTTGGAATATAGCCTCTACCAATTCTTCTGAATTCTGCACCATGGATTCCTTTTAACTATATCTACGACTCTCGTCATTCACACAACCAATGGCTATGATCTCTTCAGATTTCTGCCTTCGAGAATATTTAACACACTCCACTCCACAACTCTCAATTTTTGAATCGTGAATTATCTCCACACACGGAGATCAACAATCCTCCTTAACCAATGATCAACATCTTAGATCATACCCTTATTCCACTTCATAACTTTGGGTTTCGGCCTTTTTGACAATGGCTCCAGCTCTTTCTCTTGAATTGTGAACCCCAAATTCTCCCTAGACAATCAATGGTCCTTATCTCTCCCACAACCAACGGTCGAGATCCACTTCGCGACTTCATGCTTCATAGGTTTTAACCCCTCTTCACTTCAAATATTCCAACTTGCGAATTCCGAAGGATCCTCGCGACTAACCAATGCACAACTTCACTAAGACATAACGATCTGAAATGATTCAATTCCTCCTGGGTGAATCTTAACCCTTTATCTTGTCCAACCTTCGAAAATACTTCTTTTGAAGGATTTATCTCACTAAATCCTCTGTACTTTTTCTTCCTTCAAACTTTCAATTCCTCAAAGGGTTTTCTTCAACACTTAGTCAATTTCTAGTTTTATGCACTCCTTGCAACCGACCTCTTCACTGTCTTACGAGAAAACTCGAGTTATTTCTCCAAATTTTTCTCCAAGTCAAATACTTCGCATACACACTCCTTTCATTCAATATGCACAATCTACATACAAATGTTCCACGCTATCTCTTCTAAGCTTTGAGTCGAAAAAGACTCTCACAGGAACTCCTTGCATTCGGTATGCATTCCTTGCATAAAATTATAGAAGAGAAACAATTGAAATTTATTTAATTCTTCATGAATTCATTCATTCACCATGAATATCATACATTCACAAAACTCATAACAACAATAAAACTATAAAACAATATCAACACTGTACAATTGGAAAAATTCTCCTATGTTCTATTCATTCCAAAAACTCATGGTTACAACTGCTATCTCTTACATACACAATGAAAAAACGTGTATAAGGAGTTTCCCTCTCGAGCTCTTCTCCATCCTATCTAAGTTCTTCCACATCATGCTCTAGCGATTACCTACTCAACTTAGTTAAATGCAACCTAATGACTAATAAGGGATAATATCCTACACCTATAATATCTTACAGTCGTGTAAGTATTTATAATAATCCGCCACTTCAGATGGTGGTCCGGTTTTACATAAAAATAATTAATTAACGAGAAATTCAATTCAAAAAAAATATCCACACAGCTACCAAGCTGGTTAAGAGTCGGTTCAACCTTTTAAACATGTTGAGGTGTTGATTTCGACTTCCACTTTCTCTTTTCTTGATTTGATAGTGATTCTCATGCATCATACTCCTCTGGCTAAAATATTCATGGACACCTATCCATGAGCTCTTGCATTGTTTTTCCATTCTTCAAAATATCAGGTTCAGTAACCCAACTTGAATCTTCCATTGGGTGATCTTTCCACTTCACCAAATATTCAGGGTGCATATTTCTTCTGGTCTTCTTTCCATCTCTCTGTTCTAAAATTTTCTCCATCTGAGGTTTTTCTATTGTGGGCATATGTTCTTCCCACTGGATCTCCTTTTGATCATCTAGTTCTACTGTGTCATCTCTGTTATAAGGATACAGGTCTGTAACATTGAATATCAATGATATCCCAACATTGTCTGGCAACTTGATCTCATAATCATTTTCTGCAAATTTCCTGAGGATATTGCATGGTCCTATCTTCTTCATCTTCAACTTATTATATGTTCCTCTTGGAAACCTTTCCTTCCTCAAATGAGCTAAAACTTCATCTCCCACTTCAAATTGAACTTCTCTTCTTTTATGATCAACTCTGTTCTTATACTTTTCATTACTATCATGTAGTTGTCTCCTAACTTGATCATGAAGTCTTTGCATTTTTGTAGCAAAATATTCTGCTCCAATGCTCCTGAACTCATATTGTTTCAACTCTCTCAATTTTTCAATCCCTCTTGGTTGCCTTCCATATACTATCTCAAATGGAATTTTCCCAATGCTCCTATTTACTGAATTATTAAATGCAAATTCTTCCTGTGCTAGAATCTAATCCCACAGACGACCTTGCTTAGTGACAAAAATCCTTAACAAATTTCCCAGATTCATGTTTACCACTTCACTCTGTCCATTTGTATGAGGGTGATATGTTGAACTAAAGGATAAATTAGTTCCCAGCCTCTTCCATAGATTCCTCCAAAAGTGTCCTACAAACTTAGTGTCTATGTCTGAGACTATACTTATGGGAAATCCATGTAGTCTCACAACTTCTCTAAAAAACAAATTGGCTATGTGCGTAGCATCATTTGTCTTATGGAATGGTGTTAAATGTTCTATATTGGAAAATCTATCGACCACAACAAATATGGAATCACTTCCCTTATGGGTTCTAGGTAATCCCAATACAAAATCCATACTAATTGCATCCCAAGGCCTTTCTGGAATAGGAAATGGTTGATACAAACCAGTGTTTTGTCTCTTTCCTTTTGCATGTTGACAAATCTTACATCGGTCTAAAAATTTCTTTACATATTCCCTCATACCTAGACAATAGTACAAGCTATTCAACTATGCAAAAACAATTTCATGACCGAAATGTCTGGCTAGAACTCCACTATGTTTTTCTTTCAACAAATTATCTCTCATTGAGAATCTTGGTATGCACAATTGACTTCCTTTAAACAACAATCCATCCTCGATTAAATATTATTTCCATGAGATGTTATCCCTCAAAACAGGATTTTCATATGCTTCATAAGCCTCTTTAAAATCTGGATCTCCCTAATACAATTCCTTAAGGTGCTCAAACCCTAAGGTCTTCACTTGGAATTCATGTACAATAAACTCCTTCTGCTCAAAGCATCTGCAACTTTATTAGCACTTCCAGAAATATGTTTAATGACAAAAGTAAGAAATTTCATGAATTTTACCCACTTAGCATGCCTCTAATTCAACTTCTCTTGCCTAGTAATAAATTACAAAACTTGATTATCACTATACAAGACAAACTCTTTTGGAATTAAATAGTGTCTCCATTTCTTCAAAGCTTGAATCACTACATAAAACTCTTTATCATATGTAGAATATTTCTCCTTAGTGTCATTCAATTTCTCACTTAAATAAGAAACTGGCCTATTATCTTGACTTAAGACTGCTCCAATGGCTATTCCACTTGCATCACATCTTACCTGAAATGGCTTTCCAAAATCTAGTAAAACCATAATTGGTTGTTATGTTATCTTCTTTTTTAAAAACTTAGAAGCTTTTCTTAGCCTCCTCTGTCCAATTAAAAGACTTATGTTTCTTTTTCACAGTGTCCATTATGGGTGCACATATACCACTAAAATTTATGATAAATTTCCTATAAAAACTTGCTAACCCATGTTACACATTATTTTCGTCACCCTTATGACCGTTAATGATGTAAACCTATATGTTTCCTTCAGAGGGGTCAGTGGCCTGAATTCCTGAAGAAAGAAGGGAGAAGAATTTTTATTGAGAGAAGAAGTTGCATTTTCCTTTGTAAAAACCCTATTAAAGAGGATTTCCACAGAATGCTCTATACATAGGGTGAGGAAATGCCTATTTTCCACAGGCTGCACCATAGCTAGACTATAGTTAGGGTGCCACAGCCTTCGTACATGGGAAAAATGGGTGTCTTCTCAATGCAAGGAGAAGCTTCTATGGTGAGGTGGCCTCTGAGCGGTTTGGATCTTACTCGCTTTCATGATTTATTGGGATCATCCTAACCTCCTCACCTTATCCTCTTTAGCTTATAAAAGGAGAGGAACTCTCATGGAGAAAGTTAGTTGTTTTGGCTTGAGATTGTTAGCTTGGTTAGAGTGGATTTAAGCTTTTCTTTGTCAAGATAGATTGTGAGTAGCTATCAGATCCATGGTCTCAGAATCCTTGGAGCAAGAAGTGTGTGGGAAGCAAGGAACTGTTGGAAGGAACTTGACAACATCAAGGCATCTAGTTGTATCTTTCTTCCACATTCTTTAATACAGATATACTTTTCTTTCCCATATGAATGTTATTTGTCCATATTGTATGATTCCTTGATCACGTACATAGTTTCATATCAAAAAGACTTTCTTGTTCTTGTCTTCATTCACATGTGTTTATTTGCATATATTTCTCCATAAGCCTTGTGACGGAGTTTGGATTGCATTGGTGAAGTCAGATCTTTGATATTTAAAAGGTATGTTCTAGATCCATTTCTCATTTGATAACTGGAATCTAAGGAAAGAGCAGTTTATTGTCTTGTTTTGTTCTAGTTTCGTAGTGAAGCTAGGGGGATTGGTTTGTGTCCACACTTAATAATTAGCCCGATAACAAAATTGATGACTCCAATGGGGAACAAATTTTTTTCCTAGTTTGTCTTTCTTTCTTGATTTGATTGTTTGGATTCTATTTTCTAAGTCACTCGGAGATCAAGCTTGACTCTCTGACTGATTAAACGACACTGGAAAAAAATTCTTACTTTTTATTTTTTCATTTTTACTTTGATTTATGCACCCTTCTTTGAGGGACAGTGCAACGGCTTAGGATTTTTTCACCCTACCTGTTTATATAGTGTGGATATTCTGCACCCTACCCATATTTGGCCTGTGATGAACAATGATTTACAAACTGTGTCAGTCTTCCAGCCTACGAAAATTGTGAAAAAAAATATTTTTTGGTGGTTTTCCCTGCCCAGATCTATGATATGGTTCTAGGGTGATTTGTTGGATCTGATTACAGTCTGCTTGAAAATTTTTGAATTTGCTTTCAACCATATTTACCTTATTTATGCTTTGTTTTCTTTTGAAAGATTTGTTCTCTTCCTTTGTTACAAAGCATTGTTTTTTCTTTAGAATTGTTCGGTGAAAGAACTTATCTTTATTTTATTGAATAATTTGTGTTAAAAGAGAAAGTTTGTTTGGGTTTCTTTGTTTTATATAGATTTGATATTGCTTTTAGCCTATATTTAAACAAAAAGTTTTAATTTTCTTTCTTTGCATTAGATTGGGGGCATCCTTGCATTTGAAGTAGCAAAATTGCATGATTTTTGGCATTTTTGGTCTTCAATTCTTAAAACATTTCCCCCTCATGGCCAGCAAGGGGTGTGTGAATCGTGTATTGGTGTACAATCTATTTGTCTCATTTCTTGAAAATCTTGATATTGATGAGTTTAGTAAAATTTTGAGACATTGTACATTTGGGAATGATAAATGTTTTCTCCTTCTCGTAGCATAGCTTTCATTGAAATGAAAAGATTGCATCTTAATCTCTTTTCATAACTTTTGAGTTGGTCAAAACACCATATTGTCCACACCATATTCCTTTTGAGTAAAAACAACCTTAAAAATAAAGCACTTATAAAAATTGATTAGACATCTTTATATTTTCTAGTAGCAAACCTACATTAGATTAGTTGTAGGGCTTTGGAATGGGTGTGAAAGATAACTTTCCAAAGTTGCAAACAAACATAGAATATTGTGTTAGGGAGCGGTGAAATCCACTTGCTACATTTTGTCCTAGGAATCCCTTCTCACACAAGGGTCAAACCTGAGGTCGCATTGAGACTAGCAGAGTTACTCACCCTGCTTTGTTGTTCTTGGTGTAGAGGTTGTGCATATTATGGGAGTCGCTTGTAGTTGGTAACCTTAGTGGCCTATCTCTTTAGGTTATTTACATGAGGTGACTATGGAGGGGAAAGTCTTCACGGTACCTGGAATCAACGTTGGCCAAACTCACTCGGGCTCCTTGGAGGGTATACCCACGCTTATGTGTGGGAGATTGCACCAAGGTGTAAGTCCGTTAAGCAGGTCATCAACGTAACTTTTCCACCCGCTCTATCTCAACCCCTTCTTACTTTGTTCTTGTGACATTCGATTTCATCACCAACTAGTGTGCTCATTGTGAGACAATTTTCTTTGCTTGCTTTATTGCTTGCTTTCTTACTAGATCTTTAGCGTTTGTTGTTTGTTTTCCCTAGTGGACTCTAGGTTGATTTTTTTTT